>JBDFRD010259869.1:0-10993 GCA_039654405.1 Bullina lineata
TCTCGTTCATCCATCATGTCTGTGTCAGGATCATCATTTGTGTCACTTTCCTCCTCTTCCTCACATTCTTCCTCTTCCTCTTCTTCTTCCTCCTCCTCGAGGTGCTAAAAGATAAAAAAAAAAAAAATACAGTGTACTTTATAGTGAAAAGAAATAAAGTTATAAAATGATTTCGGTGAAATTCACGAGAACTTCACCATTCATCTACATGGGTAGTTAATTGTAATAATAACAAATTGGGTAATTTATTCTAAAAACTGCAGCCTAAATTCAGTACATCATGTATGTTAAATATGCAGTTCTTTGATAAAATTAAAGCTTATAACATACAATGTAGATGACTAGTATGCGTAGAATGTCTCTACAAGACACATTTTTAAGTACTGATTCTGTTAAACTCTTTTACATACGGATTCCAAAAAGAGAGGGATGATGCCAGACAAAGATGTCTTTTAACTTTGTGTTGACTGGATTTATACGAGATAGAGGAAGAATGGCCAAAAGGCATGAGCATTTTAAGTAAGGAAGCAGGGACAAGACATTTTGTGAACAGTTGCCTAAGGAAGATTTTCAAGATCAAGTGGGAAGATAAGATCAGAAATGAAGAAATATTGAAAAGGGCAGGGCAGACACCCATAGAAGAACAGCTAGGAAAACGCAGATGGAGATGGATTGGGCATACTTTACGGAAATTGCCAAGTAGCATCACCAGACAGGCACTGCAGTAGAACCCCCAAGGAACCCGGAAACAGGGAAGGCCAAGGGAAACTTGGAGAAGATGTGTGAAGAGAGACAAGGAAGGAACAAGACAAACATGGTCAGAACTGGCAAAGTTATCCTAGGAGAGAATAAAGTGGAAATCCCTTGTGTGTGGCCTATACCCTGATAAGGGTGAGGGGCAATGATGATGACAATATCCAAGTTTAAAAACAATACTGTTCCTACCTCTGTGATATGTTCTATAAAAAAAAAGAACAGACTACCAAAACACAAAATATAACATACAAGTTTAAGGTATATAATCATATTCTCACCTGAGGATTGATTTTTGAATGAGAAGTACATTGCAACCGGCTTTCTTTATTTTCTTCACAATGTCCAAAATGTAGGCCCTTTCCTCTCTCAAGACACGGTCCATCTGTGTGTAGTCTGAGACAATGACTTGGTTATCCATCTGAAAACACATTTAGAAGTTGAAACATCTGCTTGATATCAAAGAAGATAAGGGTGTCTTGGTGGTCACGAGTGTTTAAAGTAAAAGGATCTGACATTACAAAGACATACTTTACAGCGTCCCAAATGCAAGTGTCTAGTCTCTCTTAACAAAACTGTAACGAGAGCTGTAAAACTGTAAATTATACTATACAGATAAACTCACATCAGTCTTTGGTGGAGAGATGCAGAACTGAATGAGTCCAACTTTAGCTTTTTCTACTTTGTTCGGGCCTCCTGCTCCTGAAGTGCGAGATGTGAACACTAGACCATCAATGAGCTCTGTGTCCTCAACGGTGCCGCTGATGGAGAATAAATACCATAATACAGAGGTGAATACATGGTAAACATAATATGCTCAATAAAAATTGAGTTATAATTTTTGGACAATTTCCATCAGAATCATCATAGATCCTCACGATTCAAATCAGTACAGGTCTGTGAAAACTCATCACATGGAAAATTTGACAATACTATTATTACAAAATGGCTTGGTTCCGAATAACACCTATGTACAAAATGATTACCCCATTTTTAAACAGAAAGAAAGAGAAGACATGTTTAATTCCATACCCAAGCTTTTTGACAATTTTTATGTCCTTGAGATCAACGTTGGTGGCAGTGGCAGGGTCAATCACCTTCATGACAGCATCAACAGCAATAGGGGACAATATTGATGAATACTGTGACACGACCTGAAAGAGAAATATAAACCACATTTATATTTAAGAATAGATCATTTCTCAGAATAAAGTAATATCTTCCTATGTCAAATTATTATTTTTTTCAAAAACACATAGTTAAAACATGTTTACCTTAGAATTCAAGGATGTTGAGGCACTTTTGAGTAAAGACTCCCTGTCATTAAGATCAAGAGGAGTGACCATTGACTCCAATATCTCAGTGGATTTGGCAGCAGCTCTTTGGAAAGCGTCAGAGATGGCAGTAGGGTGAATACCTGCAATCAATTATATCGTAAATTCAGTCAACAGATTTCGGTGTGTTTTGAAGATTGGTTGTTATCTTGTTACAATACATTACAAATTTCTGATAGTTTCCTTATTCATTGTCCGGAAATGGACTACAAATAATTAACAAGTAATAATTATCTTTACACATAATAAACTTCAGTTGATAATTCATAGCTAAACTGCAATTTCTATGATCACAAATTAAAGTATTGTCATTGTAAAGACACAAAAAATGTTTTCAGGCAACTACCAATTGATAAAAAAACCACGCCTGTTAGAAATCATTCTTATTCTTAGAAAAAAACCTTTAATTTGAAAAATCACCGGCTACGGCATTGTACAGTATATTAATTACAGTTTTAGCACATACCTCTTGACAATAAAGATGCACTTGCATCAAGTAAACTCCCAGCCATAACAACAACTGAGGTAGTTCCATCCCCAGCTTCAATGTCTTGAGCCTTAGACAGCTCAACAAGCTGAAATAAATTTGAATTTTTTTATGTATAAACTGTAGATAATTAATGACTGTCAGTGGGTTGTTTCTCTTTTGATGTCAAGTCTTTAAGATTCAGTTATAAGTAAAAATAAAACTAAACTTCTGCAAAATTCATCAGTAGACCAAGTACCCACTCTCCCAACTGTCAAATGCATCTCTAATCTCTTATTGGTTCATCAGTGGCAAAGCCCTTTGAATGCAAAGCTTTAAGTATTTAAACTATCTATTAAATGTATTTGAAATGCTTACCCTGGTTTACTAAAGATCAAGAATCTGTTCGTCAATCAATATAAAAAAATATTCCCAATCCCACATATCAGAAAGGTCTCTTGTTGTTGGCCCACAGATCAAAATGACCTATGTACTATGAAAACAGAAAAATATACCATTTTTGCGGCTGGATGAAGCACTTGCATTTCCTTCAGGATAGTTGCTCCGTCATTGGTTATTGTGACATCACCATTTGCAGCCTGGATCTAGAAAAGTCGGTGGAGACGGGGAGAGCAGGGATGAGCAACAACAATATATATTATAATAACCACTGACAGATAAAGAACTGGGTACAGTTAATTTTTTTTGTATGTAGTTTTACCACCTTAACCTGAAGCTATTTATGTCTTTCCCTGGACCATAAAACAGCCTCAATTTCAACAGCGTTGAATTAAGTTGTCAAGACAAATAGCTGGACAGTTTACACATTTCGCAATATGAATTTGATATTTTTCTGTTTGCAGCCTATAGTACTCTGACACAGCATATAAAGCATTTTTAACAGAAAGCCAGTTCTTTTGCAGACATGAAATATTTGTTCCTGGTAATGGAAATAAATGAAATAAAGCAGGCCTGTTCAAATATCTCTGCAAGATTAAAAAATAGTATTTAAAGTATAAAAAAGGCTGTAGTTAGCTATAAGTATAAGAATGTTTACTGGTGTGTATCTCCATCTTAGGCCAAAAGAAAAAATATGTGTAATTAGGGTAACATGGATCCAAAAAATAGGGTAGGTAGGTCTTTCTTTTTCTTTTTTTTTTTTTTAGTATTCGCTTCCGTACTCTCTTTCTCTCTCCTCTTTATTTCCTATCGGTGCCAGACATTTACCAGAAATGTCTGTTGTCTGTTTGGCGACGCAAGCAGACACGATGTTTAGATATATATTTTTTTTTTAACAGACGTGGGGGGGGGAGGTAGGGTCGGTCGGGTTACCCAAATTACACATATTTTTTTGTTTGGCCTTATCAATGTCAGAACAAATATAAATTGGATTTATATTTTCAGCAATAATATGTAGAGCTACATACCATCTTATCCATTCCACGTGGACCAAGGCTTGTTCTAATAGCATCAGCAACAGCTGAAAAATAGGAAACAATGAGAGAAATTTCAGTACGTTTGTACATTACTTTTAGTCTATGTCTAAATAAAAAATAAGCTTTTTGTGAGTGTGTGGGGCACTGATTATCATAATGGTGGGCCAAATCTATCCCAAAATAACACAACGCACTTTCACTTTTTCAGGATATAAAAAAAAGAAAAAGATCCAGAATCTAGCCCAATAATGATCAGATTTCAGAATAGATCATAACAGACTGATAATCCCATGCATGCATGACTATCACCATAGACCTCTCTATTATTATAGATCTACTCTATTCATTGAATTTTGAATTCTGATGTCTGTTCTCTATCATAATCATCACTGCGAGTCTGAGAGATGATCTACATTTCTAGATCTATAGTAGGCCTACACTTCATGTACTTTGCTACAGGCTACAGGAAGATCCTAGGCGTCCACTACACGGACCATGTAACAAACGAAGAGGTCTGCAGAAAGATCGTAGAAGTCATAGGACCACAAGATCATAGATGACCTCCTCACTGTTGCGAAGAAACGGAAATTAAAATGGAACTGGCACGTTTCTCGTTCAGAGGGCCTTGCAAAAACAATCCTCTAAGGCACAGTTAAAGGAGGCTGGAGTCGTGGTAGACAGAGAAAAAGGTGGGAGGATAACATCCAGGAATGGACAGGACTCAACCTGGCAGAATCCCAGAGGGTGGTGGAAGGAGACAGATTGAGGAAAGTGATGGAATCGTCTTCAAATTCAAAGGTGCCCCAACGACATCTAGAAAATCTAAGGAAGACAAGGGACAAGTGAAAAGTGAGAGAGACACGTACTTTATTAATTCCAGTTTCCAGGTTCAGAGGATCTGTAGATCAAGATTCTTTACTAGATCTAGATTCTACTTTACCTTATATTACTTATAAAGATCTAGATCTAATATGATTGTCAATCAGTTACCATAGCAACATTATATCTAGACTAGATCTAGATTTAGATTCTACATTAGGTAGGGTAGAGAATAAAGGATGCGACACAATAAAAATACATAACGCTTGCATAGAAAATGTGGTCAAAACTACATATAATCAATAGCAACAGAGTTTAGACACAGAATCTTATATTCTCACTCTCCTGATTCATAATTTTCCTAGGCTTACCTTTCGCTGCTGTGATGTTGCTTTGGCGAATCTGAGCCGGTTTATCTTTGTCTTGGTACTCAGACTTACTACCACCTTCACCACTAGCCCCAAAATTGTTTGCTGGAGGCATTTTGTCAGAATAAATTGATCAGACTTCAACACAATCGCAGATGTTCACAGATAGAAATTACAATGATCGTGCTGGTTCTAGCATGTCAGATTCCGACTCTTCTAGAATTCAATATGGCAGCTTCCATGTTGAGTCACATAAAAACTAGGCCTAACATAAACAAAACTGTACGAAAATTGTATTGACCTAAATAACCTCCTAGAAATATCATATTTTGGCATACGTTTTAAAATATTATGATGAGTATAAATAAATTAGATCAATATTTATGAAACCAGAATATGATACTATGCGGATTACTTTCTAGGCCAGCCATGGCGCACAAAGAAAACCATTGTTATCTAAAAAGTGTTCCCAGGTTAGGCTGAATGGCGGGGAAATTCGGGTTCATGCCCACAGCACAGTTTGACGTCGGCAAATAGCCTAATTGAACACTGCATTCGTTGCATACATATTTCATTATATATGTGTTACCAATATGCTCAAATATATACAATCGCGTTGCACTGCCTCCAAATGTCCAGGTAGGTAACGTCAACTCGTAGACTAAATTCTAGATTTAGTTTAGCCGACCGTGTCTCATACTCCCCATCATAGTCTACTCAGACTCATGACTTATGACTTACTTTATGAATGTAGATCTAGATCTATGATGGACTTGGTCGTAGTCATTCATAGACATAGATCTAGCCTTAGCTAGATCTAGCATTATACTAATCATTCATAGTCATAGATCTAGATTTATATATAGCCATCATAGCCATCATTTGATCATTATGATCATAGTCAAGTCAGTCTGTATATTGTCAGTTAACATCAGTTCCATTTGACACAAAAACATTTCTTTAAGTTTAAGTACCAGTGGCCCAATATAGATCTAATTGGTTTGTGAATAAGACATAAGACCATCATATTCATAGGATCACAAATTTGTTTCCTTGACCTTTCGTTATCGTAAATCAGGTAGTAGCGTAATATGACACTAATTTCTACAACAGCGCTCATTTTCACTGGTAATTTAAATGAAAAATGGGTGTGTCAGTAGGCTACTTTGACTGTAAACAGGATTTAGATTGAATCACCGTGAATCATTCAGAGTGTCACATTTATAAACATAGGCCTAGATCTAAAACAAACAACCTGGTATAAATCAATAAAATTTTAAAAATATCTGGTCCCCAAAGCGTTAATTTGATTGAATGAATCAATCAGTAATCATGCACGGGATCAGCAGACATTACTATGGAAGCACAAATAAAAGTTGTGTTTTCAGTCAGTGTTATTTACCATTGTTTTAAAACAGTAGATCATAGTATAGTCAAGTCAATTTATAGAGATTTCAATTTTATATGCCACCTAGCCCAGGTCTGTATCATGAAATCAGAAATCTTTGTAAATTTTAAAATTTTACAGTAAAAATACAGTCGCAGCTGCTCAAGAAGGAAACGGAAGGGAAGGAGAAAAAATGTCCGTCTAAGGCAGGGTCATTGCAAGGGGACTTGTATGAGGGGAGAGGGGTGGGCAGAGGCTGACATAGTCTTACCGGAAAACCGACATTAAATAACGCAAAGAAGTCAGTGATTGGTTCTTCGGACGCAAAACACGCTAGAGGTGATGGGACCACGGACCTGTTTTACTGTCGGTAAAAATGAAAGGCTCATTTTCGTGGGCGATGATGCTCTGATTTTACAGACATCTCAAGATTTTCTTCCATGGTCTGTAAAATGAAAGACTTTTCATCATTCGGCACGTGTTTCAAAGGAGCCTAATTTACATGGAATAGTTTGAACTGGTTAGAAAAAGAAGCAGCATTGAATGGGGTTATTTTATTGTGAGTCAGGCGTACATGTATCGCGTATTAGGTTATAATTTGTTGAATGCTATTATTGTATTCATTTTCTATTTTTCTTTCAGTGAGAGAAGCTTCACCTGATCTGGATCTGTCATTCTTGCTTACAAAATTGAAGAACTACAGTACAGATGAATACTCAACATTGGATAACGATGAAGTACTGTTTAACAATTATTTTTTATTATGTGACTATGCATGATTGTCTGAATATAAAATCTGAATTTAGTGAAAAGAATGGTATTAATCATGGAGCAAGATCATTATACAGTATCAAAATTGTTATATGATGAAATAAGTTGGATGCATGCGCTTTAAAAACCTGTTCGTTATAAAAAAAAACCCGATATTTTTTCATTCTAATACCTGCCTGTATGCAAGTTAGATCTGTGTATTATTTTCGAACAACACAAGAAAAGAACAAACTATGATGGATCAACAAGTCAAAATAATAATGAAAACAATCATCATCATCATCATCAATGTCCCTCACCCTTATTAGAGTATAGGCCACACACAGGGGATTTCCACTTTATTCTGTCCTGGGATAACTGCCAGTTCTGACCATGTTTGTCCTCTTCCTTCCTTGTCTCTCTCCACACATCTTCTCCAAGTTTCCTTTGGCCTTAATGAAAACAATATCAGGGTAAAATGTTATTTCTTTCTCTTTCTGTTACAGATGTTTGTACCTCCGATGACATGCTCATTTGCAAAAAGTGAGTATTTTTCACAAACAATGAGAAATAAATCTTAACTCATCAGAAGATGTAGATTGATTTGTATTTGGTATATTTCACTACTGTGTAACTGATTCATGGCCTTTTCTCATCAGTGTTTTATATCGGGCAATGATATTCACAAAGGGTGTATGCTAATGATATTCAATACTTCTACCATTTTCACAAATTTGTCAGCTGGGGAAAAAAATTTCTGTAATTACTACTGCTTTGTACATTTTCGTTATCGTTGTAATAGTTGATTTTTCACTGTGTGTACATGGTTTCTCAATATTTTAGAGCTCTTCCTTTATTGTTTTACTGAGGATTAGCTTGAGAGGCTTTGGGCAGTATATTTTGAGGAGTCTACATTTGGAGACAGGTGGCGCGGTGGCCGAGACTTTCCAGAGTTCGAACCCAGGAGGTGACCATGTTGTGTCCGTGGGAAAGACACTTTACACCATTTTTTCCCCTCCCCACCCAGGTGCGAATTGGGTACCAGCATATTCTGTTGGGGAAGTAAGCCTACGACAGACTAGCGTCCTGTCTAGGAGATGATACAAAAATCATCTGTTCTGCTTCACGCTACCGAAACCGGGATAAGCTCCGGCTCTATGGGCCTCATTGGCCCTGAAGGAACTTTACTACTTCTAAGTATAAAGGAGAGATGGAAGATTCAACCAATAGAAATGTATAACACATCAACATGAAAAGTACGCCCAAGTCCATTCGTTCTTTTGTTTGACAGCAGTTATTCAGCTGTTCTGTGACACAAGACTTCCATGGAGGGAGATAACCCAACTGGGCATGTACCATGAACAAACAGAATCTCATAACATTGTTCTGAACTCTTTGAGAATAAGTTATAACTTTACAGTCCTAACACTTTACAATCTAGAATATGTCATAATATGCACTTGGAAACATGGTTCAGATATTGTCTGCAAAGGACTTTAAAAAAAAATTATTTTAGGTATAGAAAGCAATTTTGACAATTAGTAATTTTATAGATTAACAACAGCAATGTGAGATAAAGTTGAATGAAATTGCATCAGCCATGGCAAGATCAGTATGTATAAGAAAATTGGTTTAGTTTTCTCATACGGTTTTCTCAAATGTTCTTGTGGAAAAAAATCATAAATTTGCTTAATTTTGACAAGTGTGGGCAAGTGTCAGTGAATAGAGCTGTTTCATTGTATTTATTTTTGAATGTTATGAGTAGCTTCTTATTCTTCAATAGAGAATTTGATTTGAAAATTATGAGAAGTGGTGCCCAGTGTATTTTTTTTTTTTATTTGCTTTCTTATTCGTGTTCACTGTTGTTAAATATAGTCCAGCAATTTTGTTCATATGAGATATAATATACATGTATTCGCGCTGTGAACATTTGAAAAGCTTCTTGAAAAATCAATTTCTAGATTATTGTTCTCTCTTACCGTCCTTTCGTGTATAATTCAGTGCTTCCAGTTGTCTGCAAATTTGCGGAAATCCGCAAAAATTATATTGGAAGTTAGGCTTAAATAGCCAGAAATTGCATTTTTAAGGTGCCTGAGAAAAAAAAAATTCCCCTTACAAGTCCCTGCCCCGCTAAAATCCTCGAAAAATGAAATTTGTTTCTGGAAGCACTGATAATTATCTTTTCTAAATTGTCATTTTGATAGCTTACTTTTATTTGAAGGCAAACTTGAGTTTTGGGGCATCAGCTTATGTTTTAAAGGGGGGGGGGGGATGGGGAGAACACTTGTTTTAGTGATGAGGAAATTCCCTCCCAGTCCCTCTGACTTACAGAACTGTTTCTCTTTCCTCCCCAGGACTCCAGTTTAGAGAGACTGGCCAATGAGAGCAAGTTGTTAGAAAAAGCCTATGGACACTTCTTTGACATGAAGATTGTCAACAATGACATTGACGAAACCATTCGTACTTTGGAGAAAGCCATAGAGGACATGTGTTCAATGCCTCAGTGGATTCCTGTCAGCTGGGTCTACTGACCGCGTCAACTGACCACGTCGACTGACCACAAGGAAGAAAGCACTTGGAGGAATACGCGGCCGTAATGACATTATGAGATTTGACTGGTGACGGGAATTCTTGATGAAATTCTGGTTGTACGGGCGTAAAGATATGAGCTTCGGCTTTTACATATTATCTAAGTGTGTATGTTGAGACGAGGGGTAGGGATTGATCCAAAGGATGGGTTTATGTACGGTGCTTAGAATGTTTGGTCCTTGAGCTGCTGAGTGATGCTGCGTGTTGTGTGTTGTGTTCTGGTTATGAAGAGCAAGTGAAGATGGTTCCAGAAGCCGAGGATGTGTGTGTAAACTGTTGTGATCCTCAATCTCTTCCTAGTTCACGTGTGTACTTGGGTGTGTGATCAGAGAATGTGTCATGTGGGTGTGTCACAGAAAATGTGTTAATTTTATTTTTGGGTGTGTCTGGAAAACGTGCGGGAAGAGACGAAGTTTTTCTAAGATTCGTCACAAAGAGATGAGAGGTCACCCTGGATCGGAACTGAAAAAAAAAAAGAAATATTCTTTATCAGGAGATGTCGTGATAGGAGATTTAATCAGACATGCCAACTTCATGGGCTCACTGTAAGAAATCACGGGGAGACGTCAGAAGATACGGTTTACGGGCAATTCCGCCAAATTAAGGCGAGGAAGCATGATATATATGCTTTTAAATCTCATTGCCGTTGTGTTCTTTGTTCTCTGGCGTTATCCTTGTAGGCGGTAAAATTACTCTTTTGGGTTCTGATTTTACTGCGAGTTCAGCTCGTGATTACTCCAAGCCTCAAATGGAGTTGGCATGTCTGCTAGCTGCTGTCTTGACAAGGATGCAAAGCCCAAACTGTAAAATGGCTCAAGTCAAGCTAGAATTTTGTTGATGTTTGCAGTGAATGCGATGGTTTGGAAAGAAAATGCTTGCAAAATGTATTTTCCAAAAAAACCTTAGGGAGTAGAATGAAAAATGTGTGTGATGTTTAGCGTGAAAGTTTGATAGCTCACTAGGTTTTGTTCCACAGCCTTTCCATGGGCCTTTGTCATAATGTGTTGGTGGCACGGTGGCCGAATGGTTAGAGCGTTGGACTCCTAATCCAAGGGTCCAGGGTTTGAATCCTGGAGGTGACCGTGTTGTGT
>JBDFRD010259980.1:0-10993 GCA_039654405.1 Bullina lineata
TAGTAGTAGTAGTAGTAGTAGTAGTAGTAGTAGTAGTAGTAGTAGTAGTAGTATAGTAGTAGTAGTAGTAGTAGTAGGCCTAGTTGATGGTGATTTTGTTTCTGTTGTTTTTTTTGTAGAAGAAAAGTTTTAAAAATAACTACTATGATGAAACATGTAGATCTTCTTACTATTGCTTGTCAGTGACGATGACTTTACCAAGAATCTAAAAATTTTGGTTTTTAGATGAAACGAAAGCCATTGGACGGGTTTCTCACCATCCTTGCTACACCTAGCTTTCTAGGCTTACATCAAGTAAGTTCTGACCAATGAAATGAGAAAACTAAAAATAACTGTCCAATCAGAGCAATTGTACGTCAATGTCATTTCTTGTGAAACGGGTTGGAAAGTTGCATAGGCCCAGCACTGCCGAGCAGACCTTGCCTGGTCGGACAAATTCAGAGCTCACAGTCACAGATCACTTTCGAGCAGTCAGCGAGACTGAAGTTGCGATAACTTTTTAGGATTTGAAAGGAGAACAGCAACATGGCTGAGAAAAAAGTTTATGTTACTCGCAGGATTCCCGAGCCTGGCAAACTACTGTTAGAGAAGGAGTTTAAAAAAGAAAACGTAGATTACTACGATGATGATGAAGCCATCCCACATGATGTTTTGGTTGCCGCGATGAAACAAAAGCGTTACGATGCATTGTATTGCATGCTTACTGATACAATTGATGCAGAAGTTTTAGATGCAGCCGGTAAGTAGAACTGCACCTAGAGTCCAGATTTACTTAGATCTAAAGAAATCTACTGCCTAGATCTATACTTTTGTGTTGTTGACCTAATGCAAGTGGGTTAGATCTACCGGCGGTTCGTCCTTGAACTTGTGAGCACTAATGTTATGATTTAGAGATGTCTAGATCTAAATCTGTATGCATTTCATTGTACATTGGTGATGACGTTATGTATTTAGAATAATACAATACTAATTTAAGTGATAAACCCGTGTTGATTGGATTCTAGAGGTCTAGATCTAGCTATCTAGAGTTCCAGTCTGTATTTCAGTTTGAAAACCAAGGTCACCTATCATGCGTTCAGTGCGACCTCAGTTCCAATGCTTGTCCCATGGCCTCGTCGATTTGGAAGTGGGGCAGTCGGTTTCTGTCCTCATACTGAATGTTCATAAAGATAGCCTATCAAAGTAATAAAGTTATGGATTAGGGATAGATATATAAATTTTTACAATTTCTTGTAGACTAGTGTCTCAAAAAAATCATAACTTTTATGAAACTGTTGCAATCTTTGTGGAGGCACTGGATGGGGATCTTTCACCCAAGTCGCTGGCATTATCTATACACTCATTCTAATCCAAAAAAGTTAGGCTAGATGTATCAACTTTTATATTTATTTCACATCAATTCTCATTATTACAAATAAATCTAATTGTAGGAGTAGCTGGTTGGGGCACTGTTTCTCCACATAGGCCTAGATCTAGATCATCTAGATCTACTCCTTAAATTGATAATTTTTGACATAGATCTAACGACTGTTTTATCTAGTTTTTTTATTTTTATCCCCCAAAAGTCCAATAATGGTCATTTTCTGTCAATAACAAGGTTTGTTCAACGTATTTTTTTTCCTTTATATAATGCCTAAAATATAAACCAATTACAGACAAATTGCTCGATGGATAGGCCTACATCACTTTTTTTAGGAAGTGTATATAGCGGCACCTAGAATCTAGTGCCTCTTTATCACATGTACCCCCGCTATATCCGACCCAGGCACGTATTGGCTATACCGGCACCTAGTTTGCCTGGCAACTGTCTAATTTTGAATTATTCAATCTAGGCCTAGGGTCAGTGCATGATTTTGGGAGATAATAGATATTATATTTATTCAGCACATACTTATTATTCTTTGTTTTGTTTTGTTTTTTAAAGAGAAAGAGGGGCAGAGAGAGAGAGAGAATGCGCTCAGTGCCATAACCCTCAATCTAGATCTAGTCCTAGGGTTAGAGTTGCGTTGAAAGCTTGATCAAGGGACATTATATAACAGAAATATCACTGCTTTCACAGCAGGTTCATGTTGTAACGCACGCTTGTGATGCCTCCTAGGCACTGTGCGTTTAGGTGGACACTATTGTAGTACATGTAGTAGTAGTACAGCCCCAAATAAGCACCCGGTGCCCACGAGTAGCCAGACTTTATTTCATATCAGTTGGCGGCACGGTGCCGATGTGTACCTAAATGATATAGAGGCACAAGGTGCCGATGTGTACCTAAATGATATAGAGGCTCGAGGTGCCGATGTGTACCTAAATGATATAGAGGCACGAGGTGCCGATGTGTACCTAAATGATATAGAGGCTCGAGGTGCCGATGTGTACCTGAATGATATAGAGGCACGAGGTGCCGATGTGTACCTAAATGATATAGAGGCACGAGGTGCCGATGTGTACCTAAATGATATAGAGGCACCAGGTGCCTGTGTATCACTTGCCTTTTTTTTTTTTTAATGAAACCGCCTTCACATGATTGATTAGTTTACAAAGCAATGTTCCCTTCTATCCAGAGTGAGTGGATGTTGTTGATGGTTGGTAATTATGCAAATAAAAAAAAAAAGATTTTTCAATCTTTTGCACTTCTTTCACATTTTTGTCCTTTTTGAACAACTTATCCCTGTGGTGATTGACAGTTAACAGGTTTCTTCTAAAATGGCCATTTATTCAGCATCATTAGAACAAAGGCCACATACAGACACAACCACTAAAGGCCTTTTAAACTACATGTTTATTATATTATCACAGAAAGAAGCAGATAAAACTCAACATAGTATGGATTGAGATTTCTGACGAGAGCAAATATTGTTGACTTAATTTTGTTTGTTGAAAGTCTCTTCTCTCTTTCCCAGGTCCTCAATTAAAAATAGTAGCTACAATGTCTGTGGGATATGAACACATTGACTTACAACAATGCAGCAGTCGGAAAATCTTGGTGAGTGTAGTACTTTGAAGTGTCTTGTCTGCTCTGTAAAACAGGGTTCGCATAGGTCCTTAAAGTCCTTATTCTGTGTAAAAAAAACAATTAAGACCTTAAAAAGTCTTAATTTTCAAAAATAGTGGAAAGGTCCTTAAAATTTACACCAAAATATTTTTAGCCATTGGTTTTGAGCAAGGGGGTTTAGCAACATGCACTAAGTTCTAAATGAAGGCATAAAGAGGTAAATAGTGTAAAATAGTTTGTAGTATTTTTGTATTTGTAAAAAGTGTAGGAATGTTTGGAAGAATTTCATAAAGCATTACTTCACTAAATCAAAATTAAAATGACCCCGGAAAATACACCCAAGCTACGTCGATGATGTTGCGGTAAGTCCGTTGTGTCCTTAAACATTTCTGGTTTGGTACTTAAAAGGTTCTTAATTTTAGTCCACACAAATTTGTATGAACCCTGGTAAAAGCATTGTTTCTACAAGGCTTTAAAAAGATTTTTAAATCCCTCCAATAGCATGAAGCAGAATGGATGATATTAGATTACCTCCAAGATAGGACACGTTTTTTCGAAAATTTACTTTCCTAGCACAATATGCTGCTACCCAGTGTGTAGCTGGGTTAGCAGTGAAAGAAGTATATGAAGCCTCTTTCCTGAGCATACACTACCCCAAGACTGGCATGGCCAAGATTCGAACTCATGACCTTCTTGTTGCACGTCTATCAGATGCTTGCCTTAACTGCATTATCTGTAATGTATTGTATTACAAATGTATTAGTTTAAGTAAGTATTGTCATAGAAGAGCCGCTGTGGTAGGGAACTATTCAAGAATGCAAATATGATATGTTTTAGTGCAATGAAACTTAGAAAAATTGTATTCTGGATTTAAAACAAAACTGTCCACTGGATTTAATTTTTCTTTATTATTAGTTCACATGATGGGGAGAGTATTTGACTTGTGGTTTGTCAGGAAACCTAGGTTAAAAAAAAAAGCAAAATGAATGCATTACAATTGAAACAAGTTTATGTGAAGTGATTCCTAAACGCTTGTAGCTCCTTACTGAAAATGAAATCCATCACCTTGTCAATAATTGTTTGCTCTTTATGAGAGATAACCCAGACTGCCCTTGTGGTTTTTAGTATTGCAGAAACATTAGCAGTGTACGTCGGTGTTGTAATTTTTTAATAAGCTCTGGTTGATTGTTACAGCACTGTGATTGATCTAAACTTTCTGTTGCCTTACAATCATACCTGTACTATGTTGAGTCCAGACTTACAGTGGGCTCTCCAATGTTGATTTGAAGTGTTAACAACAAAACTCTTGGTTCTAAAAATAGGTTGCCAACACCCCCAATGTGTCCACGGACAGTGTCGCTGAGTTGACAGTAGCCCTGCTTCTCATGACTGCTCGAAGGCTTCCAGAAGGTAGGCTTTGTTTACTCTTATTAAATGCGGATGATGCAGTATTAAAATTCAAGAAGACTGTAAATTCCTTGGCAACAACCCTGCTATTAGGCCTTAAAACACTTGAGATATTATATTAGTGTGTTATTGCATGCAACAGTTTTCAGTTCTTTCTATTGACAACAATAACATTTTTAATGTAGATAGCTGCTTCTTTGACTTTCTCACTCTCTTTCTGCAAAATAATACGAAAAATATGTATACACAGGTAGGCTACAGGTGTTTGTTATGCCTGCATTTGTAGTTGCATTATCTGTCGAAGACAGGTCATTGAAGAAGTCGTGGTGTAATGCAGGAGCACGACCTGAATGTAATAAAAGGGGAAGTAACACAGACAAGTCAAAAGTCCAGGTTATCCCAGTATCTTTTGGGTTATGTCCCTTTACTTTACAGGAATTCTCGCATGTTGTTATGAACACTCTCTCTCTCGTCTTCTGACTTTTATCTTCCCCCTTTCTCCCTTCCCTTTCATATAGTTCTTTTTTTTCTCTCTGTTCAATTGAAAATCAAAGAACATCCTGTTTGTTCTATTATTCCTTTTGGTGTGGACAGTGCAAGAAGGACAACAATTAACAATCTTATCGTAGCAGACCTTGAAAAACCAACTTCAGTTTTCAAGGCCTTGAAAACCCTTAAAAACAATTTGACACACTTAAACAGTCAGGAACCTTGAAGATTAAGAGCTAGACTTCCCTCCCTATCTTAAAAAAAAACAAACAACAAAAAGTCTAGTAAACAAGGTCAACGGAAACACCCCAACCATAGCCTTCGTTTGAACGCAGCAACATCTAGTCACTGTTGGTAACTTCATTCAGTTTTTACGGGTATGTATGGGTCACAGACATGCACAGTAATTTATTATATATATAAACAATCCTTATTTATAGCCTTAAAAACTAAAATCTTAACCTGAAAAAACCTTGAATTTTCACATGGAAATTGCCTATGAACCCTGTCTTATACCAATGTCTAACTTTCTTTGTTTCAGGTGTGGATGCTGTGCGTAAGGGAGAATGGGGAGAGTGGAAGCCCATGTGGTTGTGTGGCACGGAGTTGACAGGCAAAGTGCTGGGGATCTATGGTCTCGGCCGTATTGGCTTCAACGTTGGCCGTAGACTGAAACCCTTCGGCTTCTCTAAGATTTACTACACTGATGTCCAAACGGTGAATGTTGTCTCAATGGTCTTTTTGAAAGTGAAGATAATTTATAATCAAGTTCTGAAATAAGTTCAACTTGAGCCTATAAAATCTATTGTTTATCCTCACCTAATGGCTAACCCTGTTGTTTTATAGGGTAACTTTTAGAATCAAATTACAGCCTCAAAATTCTCTTAAAAAATAAGGATAAAGCTTATTGCTTTAAATTCTTATTCAAAATGTCTCTTTTATATTTTATGTATGTTTTGTAGGAAATTAATGTGATATATTTTTCCTACATCACATTATTTTATTTATTTGTTATTTTACCACACACGATATGCACTTGTCATTTTGCCTACTATTTATAAACAACATGTTTAAAGTTTCTCTATTTGAAATTTTTTCAGGTGAGCTATGCCAAGGATATAGATGCAGAATTTATCTCATTTGAGGGACTGATAGAGAAATGTGACTTCATCTGTGTGTGCTGCAATCTTACCCCGCAGGTGAGTGATGTGCTGTGTAAACTATTTTGTTTATCATAGGTTGATGTATCTCTTTGTGCATTGTGGTAATTTAATTAAACAATTAGTAATATTAGCTGTAGTGACAGCTTGGTCAGGTCTACTTTGGGAGGGGGGGGCACACTTCTTCTAGAAGCTTGTAAAAAAGGGCCTATAGTTAATTCTTAGTTATTTTCTTTTGTATATTTCTGTCATAGAGCCAGAAGTTGCAGGTTGAATACCTTAAAGCTTGATTTCCTTTTTTTTTTTTCATATGAATGATTGACCTCTTGTCACAGGTCGTCTACCAGCTAACATCCGGCAAACCAAAATCCTCCCTAGAACTTACTGAACCCCCCCCCTTTTTTTTTTTTCATAATCGTACCCTGTGCATCATTTTCCTCCTCCTCCACAGACCAAGCACATGTTCAATGAAGAGACCTTCGGGAAAATGAAAAGTAGCTGCATCCTGGTGAACTCTGGCCGAGGTGGTGTCATCGACCACACGGCGCTGACCGAAGCACTGAAGACTGGAAAGATCCGCGCTGCCGGTCTGGATGTAACCGAGCCAGAGCCTCTGCCCAAAGAACACCCGCTGGTGGGGCTGAAGAACTGCGTCATCCTGCCCCACATGGGCAGCAACACAATGGACTCCAGGAATGCCATGTCTGAGATTGCTGCTAGGAACTGCATTGCTGCGATGCACTCGAAGAAACCAGAGGGTGAAGTCAAGACTTGTTAATAATAGATTGTTCTTTTTTTTTAATATATTATCCCTTTCCCCCAATTTTTTTTTTAAGAGGTACAGCCTGCACCACAAAAAAAAAGAAAAAGTAGTAAAGGAAAAGATGAAACGAAATAATCTATTAGTTGCGAAAGAGTTTTGATCTAAGGCTTCTAGTGTAGTGACTGGATGAGTGCTTTATATGAAAGAGAAGAGATGATAAGATGGTATGCCTGACTCTCACATGTTCACCAGTTTAAAAAAAGATTTTCCATCTCATTAATTTTAGACAAAGCTGTAATGAAGATGTAGAGAAGGTGGGTCCTAATGACATCCAAAGGTGTAAGAGCAATAAGCAAAAATGGCTAAAAATGCTACCTGCGACAGGACTCGAGAAAGACAAATTGCGAGATAACAAATATAAAGGAAAAACTAGAGTCACGTCGTCAGTGTGGAATTGAGGGTTGATGATATTTCTTGTTTCTCAATCCCAAAATGTCAATTGTCCAAACCAATTGTTTTTTTTCTGCTTTCTGTAAGAATAAAATGCTTTGGAAGACAAGAAGCCAGCATTCACATTTATAAAGTAAACAAAAAAAATTGTAAAGTTGTGTCCCATTTGGCTCTGCAGGCATAGATAGGAAGAAAGAAATGTTCAACCTTTATCAAAATTGTTGGCACATGCCGACTCCTGTCAGCTTCCCTCTGGTTGTTTTTGATTGTTGAGGTTTAAGAAAATGTATTTCATAATTTTGCCATCCTCTGTGTTATTCAGCCAGACGGGCTTTCTTATTACAGTCTACCACATCGGGTACCTGCAAACACTAAAAGAGTCTTTCATAGTCTGTCCCGCTGACTAGAACTGAATTATTCACTGGCCTTCCAGAGTCTGGAATTATGACTCTCAGTTCCTGAATTCTGCATAGTTTTTAAGATGTGAGAGAGCTATTGGTGGTTTGAGTCCAAGAAAATGTAGCTTTGAGAGATTACGTGCGCTAAAGCAGGCTATAAAGGACACTCAGTCTGGGAAGCAGACAACACCATGGCTAGAGATGGGTTTCTTCTTCAGAAAGCATTTGCAAAGAGTGAAATGGGGGAGAAAAAGATCCAATGCAAAGTTTGTCTTGAACGGAAAAGGTTTGCTGAAGTAACAATGGTGCTTGTCCATTTGTATTGGTATACTAAAATATTGGAAATAGATATTTTATGTAGGCCTACATGCTTAGTATCTCTAGATTTTTCATAAACATGATAAACGTGTACATAATTGTGAAGTTTTTAAAATTCTTTTTCAAATTCAAACGCAAAATAATAACATATTTTTTTATTTCTTTTTGGTCATTCGTATTAGATCTTCCACTTCTCTCGCGTTACGTTATTGTACTGGTTGATTACGCAAAGTCATACTAACCTTATTAAGTTAAGTATTGTAAAATATATTGCTATATATCTGGGTAGGTCTGTGCTTCATTTTTGCTTTCTAATTAATTTTTTAATACTCACAATTACATAATATTGTCGCATACTGTGATTTTGCGCAAGGTTAGACTTTCACCGGCTTTTTGTTGAATCAGTGAATTCTTTTTGCTTGTGCAAAATAGTATTATTTTCTTCTTACACTTATTTTGTGTACAGTGATATGTAACTGATGCTTAATTTTTCGCATTTTATATGCTGATTGTCATGTGTTGCAAAACATTTTTGAAGTAGACAAAAAAAATATAGTAGTTGTAAGCCAATAAGAGCAAATTTTACATTTTTATCAGACTCTTTTCAGTTTATGAAAGAGCTTTGGCTTGATATGCCTATTTGGTTTTACTATATACTGAATTGTGAAGATCGCAATTTGTAATCATATATGAAAGAAAATTGAATTGATTTTTAATTAATTCTTTAATTTTTGCATTTCATGACTGTCTATACAAATTGTGGTGTTTTTGGTAATCTTGATTCAAGACAAAGTGGGCTGTATAATATTATATGAAACTAATGTAGAATGGCATTTTCTTTCTTTAACACAGTAGACAAGAGTTAAATCGAGAACCTTCTGAAATGGAAATAAGGCTGCACTAAAGAAAATGGGCATCCCTGATTTTGCCTCTCTTTGTTATTTTTTAAAAAAATGGACATTGGTGATTTGTTCCCTCATTGTTATCTTTATTGACAAGGTAGTATAAAATTGAAATAGTTCATTCAAAAACAAAATGTTTATATATGTTGCTGTCCGCAGTAACCAAAAAGTCAGAAAAGCTAAGCAAACTATTTTAGAACTGCCACAGTCCTGAGCAATTAAAATGGGCCTGAGGGTGGAAAAGAGGAAGGCCCAAGATAAGGTGGAGAAGAACAGTGGAAATAAAGGTGAAGGTCATGCACTGCACTTGGGGGAATAAAACAAAGATGGCCCATGACAGACAGAGGCGGAGATTCCTTGTTGCTACCTTAAGGGCCAAGGGGCACAAATGAGTCAATGATGATGAGTTATTTTATGCTGAGAATATCCTACCCTTAGCTCCTTTGGCTAAAGTGAAATTATCTCGTACCGGTTATCGAAAGAAACTGTTGTTTGCAGATTTCAATTTAAGCTTTTGCATATAAGAGGTGTTGTACTGTTTGTATGTGATATACATATTTACACTTTTGTTTCTTTATAAGATCAGCTGTACTCTTGTCTCTTTGTGATATGTTTTACACCCTTAGGTCTTTTATATAATTCTGGTTACACTTTTCTTGTGGTTCATGCCTCTTCATCGTTTCGTCTGAGTTAAATTTTTTTATCTTGATGTCTGACCGCTTTCTCATTTTCAGATCACACACCTTTCTTTTTATTTTATGTGTGTTCTGGAATAGAATAGGTCTGCAGTTTTCTTTTCTTTGATATCAAGTCTAACTTGTTTGTAGGTTCAGAGATATTTTTCACCCAAAAAATCCAATGATTTGGTAGTTATGTTTGATCTAAACGTCTTCTATTTTTAAATTGTGGTGCATTTTCAACAGAAGTCATTAAAAAAATTATTCTAATTAAACCTCCAAGACCATCACTCCTTTCCCCTCTTCCTCTTTATTTATATTTTATTCTTGAATGAGATAAGTTTCCATTGGTTTTAATACTTGAAACAATATTTAGCTGTACAGGTGTAAATTCAAATGAAACTTGGCCATGCAGGTAAAACACGTTTTCTTTTACAAAATGTGAATATCTACAGGTAACATGGATTGATGTCAAGATTTGATTTTTAATTTGTTTTAAATTATTTTCTTATTGAGTGCCATAGAACAAGAAAATCCAAAGAACAATGGGTTTGTCGTAAATAGCATATATTCCCTGCATTTTTTTAAGTTACGTATTTAATGTTGATTCTAAACGTTTCTCTTTACAAGGAGTGAAGTGACTTCATGAATAAATTGGTTGCTTAAAAATGTCCAGTGACAATAAAGGTTTGCGTTTGACTTCGGGGTTTGTTTATCTCTCTTTATCTGTCTGTCTGCTGTCTCGCTCTCTTAAATCTGTATTACTGAGTGACTGCCTGTCTTTCTCTCCGTCTCATAGTCTGCCTCTCTCTCTCTCTCTCTCTCTCTCTCTCTCTCTCTCTCTCTCTCTCTCTCTCTCTCTCTCTCTGTTTCTCTGTGTCTCCCTCAGATCTCTACCTCTGTCTATCAGTCTCTCTCATTCTCTATCTCTTTTGCTTTCCCCCACAAAGGGGAAAAGTAAGTCCTCCCCATCCTCCTTTCAAAGCCCCCTTCTCACCCCATACTGTCTGTATTGACTGAATCGACGTGTTCTGATGTTATGGCTGAACAATGTCGAATTCCTCTCTCTTCCTCTTGAAGACTTGAGTTATGAGTTGACCTTTAACCCCTGCACTTGGGATGAAGCGAGTCTTGGAAACGTCCATGGAAAACGTTTCTGAAGCACCTAGGCTGTTCTATTCTTCTTTTTCCTGTCGATAAAATAATCAACAAACGGACGGATTTCTAAAAATACATGGACTGAACATTCTTTTATTCTTTTTCTTCCTTCTTTTCTTTCCCGTCTCGCGTTTTCTCTCTTTCTCTCTGTGTGTGTATGTGTTTCTGTCTCTCCGTCTCTAAGTATCTATCTGTCTCTATACTATATTGTCTATCTATCTATCTATCTATCTATCTATCTATCTATCTATCTATCTGTCTGTCTATCTATCTATCTATCTATCT
>JBDFRD010260091.1:0-10992 GCA_039654405.1 Bullina lineata
GGTGTAGGGGTGGACATGTGTGTGTAGGCACCTGGACTTTTACCAACCCCTAGTTTTGTATTGATTGATTATTTCCTTGAAATTGGTTAAGATAAACCTTGCTTAAGATAAACTCATTGATCTGGTCCCAAGGAGTTTATCTTAAGCGGGCGTCACTGTATGTTGAATGAATATAGGATAACAAAGATTTGAGCAGAAAAACATTGTTAAGACCAGACAAAAAACAAACAAACGACGAAACACATCTGACGACAGGAAAACGATGTCTTCCAGTCCTTTATGGAAAACAGTAAGTAGGCTACAGAGTCGGGCTCCCTACCTTAATGACAAGCTTGTTTTTGGAGCCCACTTGGTAACCGTGGCGTCTGCGGGCATACGTCACTTGCTCCATCCCCGTCACGGGTTCTCCTGCGCATGCGTAGACGACATCATCCGGGTCGTCTGTCCCAGGAACTTGGAGACTCGCTTGACTAACCCCGGGCTTCGGGCATCTCGCGGCTTCTGCTCTGAAGCAATTCATTCTCCAACCTATGGAACTCCACAGGAAACGTTTCCTTTTCTCTCACCAAGCGTCGGCTGGCTCTCTCTCTCTCTCTCTCTTAGAACCAAGCTCGAGGCGTCATGATGACCTTTCTTCCATCACATTTACGAACTAAAGGAATTGCCCTGTTTGAGAATATCAATGTTTAAAAACAAAACTAAACAACGGCACATTGCCCAAGCCCTAGGTGACTCTGGATAACAACAGATGAAATTAATTGAATGGAAGCACGCAAGCGTGTGGATCAATTGCAGTGGGCTTTAGAATAATCTGTTTTGATCGCGTCGAGGAAACATGAGTAGATCGAAACATTCAAAACTAAAGGTTGCGTTGGCACGAACCGATACAAAATTACAAGGTAATATTATTGCCCTTCGATTTTTACGACAAAATTGTCGATACTTGACGAGCCATATATTAACTTTTTGATACTCTTTAATTTAAAAAAAAGTGATTGTCAATAATAAAGGCATTGGCTATGAATTCTGTGGCCCCGCGTCGTGCGTTCCCAATTAATTAGATTAGCCCTGATCCGAATAAACAACAACAATAATGCATGGTATAAGAACAGTCAATATAAGAAACCAAGATGAACGCGACCTCAGTAGCAACAAAACCAAAGACGACAACGACAACAGCATCATCATCATCATCATCATCATCATCATCATCATCATCATCATCATCATCATCATCATCATCATCATCATCATCAATAACAACAGCAGGAACAACAACAAAAACAGCAACAACGACAACCATAACAATATTGATGACAACAGCAACAGCTACTGTCTAAAAAGAAACGCTTGTCTTTGGCTGAGGTCGAATCAGACAGTCCAAGAAGTCATGCATGGACAGACTACTCTTGTAACACGTTCAATACTTCCACGCTCTCATTCGCTTCATAAAAATTACAAAAATGTGACTGTATTTTGTAGCGCCGTTTTTCTTCATGTGAATTGATGATTCATATTATTAAGAGGAATTCGATCTCCACAATACTCGTCATCCATGTTACAAATCAATAGAAGAACTGACTACTCTTCAATGCGTTAAGTTATTAAAAGATGTAAAATGGTCACCTTCGCTTACCTAATCATCAATGAACAAGATGCTCATGGGCATATTGCTATCATTTTCCTGAACTACAGCAGTTATCGACGTGCCAAAAGCAAATTTTTAATAATTCAGTATACAACATGTTATTGTGACCACCTTAGTTAACCATCCCATGTTCAATGAAATCAGAACAGTGACCTTTATTGACTTATCATTACCGAACTAGTCTCATCAAATTTTGTTGTCGGGACATCGATTACCCATGCTATTAAATACGTGTAGTGGGCAAATTACCACTTTTATCCAACATTTGAACAAGATGTTAGTCAGTTTACCACCAGTAACCTGGCTCATTGATGCATGAGAATTTCCATTCTTCAAGAACACTGTATCCAAATCGCATTCATTACTGCCTACCCTTATACTTATATATCCTTTTATGTGCTTCAGTTGGACGCCTTATCATTATTATTAATCATTGTGCTGAAAAAAATGGATTCTGTTTGAGACACCTGAATTTCAGTTTAACCGCCGGGAAAAAGTGAATACATGTACACAACAACAAGCCATTACCTTTCAAGGCGTCGTGGATTGAAAATGGATGAAAAACTAGAAAATGTAGTCCAAAGCACAAGGAAAAATCCCAACGAGTGAAGGCATGCCTTCGACTTTTAGTTTTATTCTGCAGTTTAGCAACAAACCCACACTGCATAAGTGTAAACCGTAATATATTCCGAGCTTCCGACAGTTGCAGCTCAATTGAATAATCGAAACTGAGAAGAAAAAAAACACTGCCTTCACAGAAACGGAACAAAGATGTTGCAAGGAATGCATGTAAGTATTGTAAGGGTTATCAATGATTTGTTCAATCAATAAAAATAGACCGCTGTGCGTGATGCTTTGTGGGCGTCCCATTTTCTCTCTTTAAAGTGCGTATAGTCACCAATTCAGCCTTTATGAATATCGTATTGCATGGTGTATGTACTGTAATTAGCCTTAGATTTTCTGTTCATCAAAAGTTCGTGGTCTCTCTGAAGATGTGCCCAGTACTTTTGCCATCGAGTTAAAAGGGGACGGGTGAAGGGCATGCTTATTAAAATAAATTTTGCTCCTTCTCAAAACGCCAAAATTGACTAGATCTTGAGCAGTTATTCAGATTTTCTTAAATTAGATTAATTATCTTTTTCGTGACAATCGTTACAGTTTGGGAAAGAATGCAGTCGATTTCCTTGCATGACGAAAGCAGTATCTAGGAAGCAATACGTGCTGTAATATAATCCTTAAGGATCAAATCCAGCAACCTCTAGACCTAATCCACGCAAGAATCAACTCAGGGCAAACATTTTAGACAAAGCGACGACTGACCTTTGTGGATCGTGTTTAAAAAAAAAAAATACCTTAGCTGGCAAAATTACAATAATACAGAATAAAACCAGTATAAGATAAAATTAGTGAGTGATCATTTCTTGGGGCTGGAGGGCTGTAGATATTCGGGAAAAAAAAAGGGGGGGGGGTGACAAGAGAACGAATACTTTTGTAAAGATTCGTGTAACCTGCACCACAATTAATCCTTGATAGTTGTACCGTCCTCCTATACTTTCTCCTTTTTTATTGGATTTCCGATATGTCCCTTTGGACTATAATTTTTTTTTCTTCCCCATCCGTCTTTTTAGAGGAAGGGAAGAAGGGCGACAGGGGAAAAGAATCTACTTTTCTGAGGATACCTCGAAATTGAATGGAAGATCCCAAGGATTCGACGAATCCTCAGCAGGCACACACAGATTACAGGCCTTGCTGATCTGAACATGAGATTGAGATACAGCTGTGTAGACTGTCACTCACACGCCCTTGAAGCAGAAGGTGTGCCATCTGTTCACTCAAACAGTGTTTCACCCTGTGTGTGTGCGCGCGTGGTTTGAAGAAGGGACTAGTGTGTGCGTGTGTATTAGTGTTTGGGGAGATAAGCTATGGACTACTGTTGAACGTGTGTGGAGGACCGGGATTCTGTTCGCGTGCACGGAGGGTGTACCAAAAGCGGCGTTCAATCAGGGTTGACCTCATGGGATACGACCCCATCTACTCATCCCTGGCCGATCAATGCTCTGCTTTTGTATTGTCAGTAATGTCACTAGGGCGATGCACATCCGACAAGGAGTGCGCGTTGCGTGACGCCCGATGAGTAGGCCTACACGACTCGAGTACATAATGGAGTCGATTCTCCCGAATACATAAATATCCAGAGAAATCTCGGATTCAAAGGAGAGTCTTCGCCGTACGCCGCTCGTATCATTACAGACATTGGACTCGATATTCGTGACGTCAAACCAATATTCGAACGAAAAAGAAAAAGGTAAATTGACTAGAGTTATGCATGTACATATGTATTTGAATGCTTTGGCTGTGGACCAGGAATGTATTATTCTTCGAGCTGGAGGAAGTTGCAAGATCTGATTCAACTAATTGTATTCTTATTGCACAGCTGCCAGCCCGGTTTTTTGGGGTGCCAAAGTTGCAAAATGCTGGTGTTCTTTGTACGTTACAAAACTGAAAGCATCGGTGCACTCGCTACTTTGCTTGGGACACTGTTAAAACCACTGACGCTCTTTGTGCTGGGCAAAATTGCCACCACCAGCCACGCTCTCTTTAAGGTGCATGCTCTTATGGATTCAATATTGGGCAAAGTTGTCAGCGTTTCTATTCTTTTTACTTTTACCTTTACATTGACATATCACGAAAGTTGCAAGCACTGGTGTAATTTGTACGAAACAAAGTTGCAAGCACTGATGTTCTTTATGCTGGTCCGACCCCCCGAGTCTCACTGCTTATTTGTTTGAAGCATCGATGTTCTTTATGATGGACAAAGTAACGAGCTATGGTTTTATTTAATAATGCTGTACGAACTGGGTCTTTTTTGTACTAGAAAAAGATGTAAACACTCATACTCATGCCCCTTGTATTGGTTAAAGTTACAAGTAATACAGACAGCGATGTTCTATGCAATGGGCAAAGCTGTAAGTGTAAGCAGAGATGTCTATGAATTTGACAAAATTTCAAGCGCTGATGTTTTTTTTTCTATATATAATAACTGTCAAGAATTCACGTTCGTCTTCCACTGTTACTCCTTTTCTTTCTTTTGCCTCCAATCTTTGTATGCTGTTTCGACTTCGAGCGTGAAAAAAATCTGTTCAGGAAAAAAAATGCAATTTGTTCTGACTGAACCTCTCTCAAGGCTAAGATCATAAAATGGCTCGGGCGTGTAATACAGTCCAACACGCATTCGTAGAATTCCGTGGGTTGAGAAAAACTGCTCCAGGAATCCGTGAGAAAGGATAACGTTCTTTCAAGCACCAGTGGCTTTTAATAACTTGTATTACACAATAGCAGGCCATGCAGCGTATAGACTGGGTGAGAGGCTAGGATTTGTTGGGGGTTGCAACCTAGGTCCACAAATTGCCAGAAGCTACGACATACAGTGTACACAATGCTATTCGATATTAGATTTATCGCAAACATTGCTATGCGCGGGGTTTTATGACTTGCAAAACATCTGGCAGACTGAAGTGCTCAACAATTCGGGCCTTGAAGAGACGAAGTGAAACGGCAGACTTCCCAATGAAATGATCAGGTGACAGAATTTAGTTTCAAATTCCGTGAAAAGGTTCGACGAAAGTGTGAAGTAAATACATACATGTACAAAGAAAATACACTGTACATGTAAAGGGAAAAAAGTTGAAACGACGGCTTTTGTTCGGAGAATCCGTGAATTCGACGAACGCGTGTTCGAACTGTATTACTAAAAGAAACCAGGCTGATGAAGCAGAGAAGAAAAGGAAAAACAAATACCAACAATGTGTTGAAGTCCCGTCACTCGAAGTAAGCCCAAGCCCAAGAACCTCAACTCAACCAATATGCACTCCGAGCCAGGGAAGACGTGCACATTGTTTCCCTTGCTCACAGTCTAGACCTTTACCCTACTTTCGTGTCCATAGAGTCGTTGACACGTTGAATAAATAATCCATTCCCCCGGCGACCCCCCTCTCCCCCAACCACCATCACCACACACACCGGTCTGGAGAGCTAATACTAATATTCCTGAAGAAGAACTTGTGAAACACAGAACTAATGATCGTGAACCAAAGATTTGCTTCTGTGGAGGTTTATTTTCAAATCGACAAATCATCACGTTGATCCACAACATACATGATAATTGGACATACATTAAATTAATAAAGAAAAAAGAAAAAAAGCAAAGAATAACCAGTCTGTACATTTGAACACATTTTCCAGCCTGCAAAAAGAGACTGTTTAAACCTCGATGTACAAAGTCAAAAAAATATTACAGCGCAGTATTAATGTAACTCTTTCCAACACGCAATCCACGGAGAGTCCATTCAACAGCGGTTTTGACAATATGGCCCGTGACAGTGACCAGGGCTGCTGTTAATAAAAGCAGATTATTTTGTCTATTTTTGTGTTTCCCCGTCAACAACAAAGACAAGCCTAAAAGGTTTTTACACCTGGAAAGCAGATATACAACGCAGCCTAATGTGGTAAGAGCAATAAGTGACGACAGCGCCAGAGAGAAGTTGCCATGCCTACCACTCCTTTCGGCTCAAAAAATTGATTAAGCGAGCGGTGAAATCGTGATTAAATTGTGCAGATAATAATTAGCACGTCTGTGTAGAAGCCTTGGGAACTGTCAGAGGAAACACTCACATGGACAAGGACGTTCTTTACAGCCATGTCATTCTAGCTGACGTTTCCATTAGCAGACAGGTGGAAATACTGAACTATACTAATTATTTTCCTGATGGCTGCATTGCAAAATCAGTTCTACTTCTGATCATCACTTATTAAGAATGGGTGAAAATGGTGACAGAAAAGCCTAAAAAGAGTTTAATTTGAAATGTTATCCTTTTCTCCCATAATTGTTCAGGAATTAAAAGTGGCTAGACTCATGTTTAAATTACTGCAAACAGATTTCAGGAATGTCACTTTAGCATGCGCTCAAAGTCTGGTAAGCACAAGTTTTCACTTACGCTGGTCAAACCAGCATTGTAGGTACATCCAAGATGAGAAAAGATCATGAAGAAATGCTGAATTATAATCAACAACAAATACATGCATGCCCTTCGCCATATAAATATGATTCATCATTATCATCGTAATGAATGAGGTGATGATGCTGGTGAACAGGACAGACATGACAATTACGGTGCCCCATCACAAGCACTATGTCTTTCCAGTGCATGTTCACATTACATGTACACCTCTCAGCTCTCAAAATCTGAGCACGTGATACACTGCACATGACTGCATCACTTTATGTACCATCGTCATGTCTTGGAAACCTCTTCAAACCTGCATCAGAAATCTGATGATTTCTTTGAACCACGAAATTTGTACTTCCAAGAAATGAACACTTCATACTGACAGAGAAAATACATAATATACATGATGCAAATGTTTGTAAAAAACAAGGACACCCCCCCCCGACACACACACACACACACACAAACATGGCTCCTTGGTGAAATGTGATGATTGAGCGAAATGATTAAAATACAATTGCAGCTGAGCTAGAAAACCTTTTAGACTTCATGTTTGATTAAATCACTCTCAACAAAGCCTTTAAAAAAATAGCTACTAAAACTGTCTATCAGATTAAGAATTACCTTTTCATAATAAAAGGAGCCATATAAGACATTGTACAAAAAGTAAAGTTCCTTCAAGGTCTCCGAGCCCTCGACAGCTGGAGCTTATTGCGGTTTTTGTAGTGCAAAGCGACAAAAATGTTTTTTTCATCATTTCCTAGACATGATACTAGTCTGTCCATGTCATAAGTTTACTTCCCTAATTTACGCCTGGCTGGGGAAAGGTAAAATGGTGCAGTGTATTTCCCAAGCCACAACACAGACGCTGTCCTGATTCAAACCCAGAACCCTTGGAATGAAAGTCCAACGATGTAACTCTTCAGCCACCTTATGTCACAACGAAGCCGTCAATATATTTTATTTGGCTTCTGGTCAAGACTTAATTTTTAGCTCCTTCCATCAAATGATTTAGTATCAACACTAACTTCATCAGGTCTAAGCCTTGACCTTGATCTAGAAATCAAAGAGGCTACTTGTTGATCTCTGTCTCAGCTTTCCTTAAAAAAAAAAAAAAAAGAGGCCAAAATTTATACTTTTGAAGTCCCCTGAATTGTGGTCATTAACCCTTTCACACTGCACCACAGGACTCTCATGTGGTCTATTGCACTCCCAATATTTTGGGACTGTGTAAATATTAAAAAAGAAACTGGTTCATCATTTGAAGTGTGACTTTAAATAACAAATAATCAATCAATGCACAATCCAGACTGAGTACTTGCCATTTGAAATGCACAGCCATGACTTTGAAAAATATACATGTATTTTGAACAAGTTACAAAACATACATAGTACAATTACAATTGCAGCATCATAATCCACTCACTGCTTTGTATAGTTTATAATCTAATAAGACAGGTCAGTGCAAACAACTACAGTGGAGTCCACTGAAAGTGAAGACGCTTTACTTGAACAATCAGTTAAAGTGAACGATATTATGTGGTCCCGATTGAAACGCTATTTCTTTATGTAAAAAAAAATAGTGAATGAAATTAACCAGTTTCATGGGGAAATCGAATAAAGTGAACGCCCAAAATGAGTGAAAGCGAAGAACGGACCGACTGTGTCACTGTCGCCATGCTGTGATAATAAAATTCTTTGCCTGGGGCATCGGCAGATAATCTCACCTCGGCATTGGCGACGGCAATTGGAACTAAGAGCTCTAGCCTAATCTAGGCTCGCCCGATGTGTTGTCCCCCCACCCTACTCCACCCTAGACCCAACACTTAAAATGAAAACTCGTTCACTTGGCATTTTCTTGTTGCTTCCCTTGATTTTGGCCAAAATGGTTAAACTGAACCTCCGATAAAGTGAACACTTTCTTCTGGTCCCAAAGAGTTCACTTTAAGCGGACTCCACTGTATCTTTCTTGTTGGTTTTGGACTGCATACTTTACAGGACACTTTACAGTAAGTTACATCGTATATCTCAATCTCAAGGTTGTAAACGATAAGATGCATCTCTAGGTGTTTAGAAATCACATGAGAATATTATAGTAGAAGTAGAAGAGTACAGAATTGTCATTTACCTACAAGTTTGAGAGTGAAATGTTCTGGACATACATGTAATTATTATCTCCAGGTTTAAGGACAGCACTGTGGCCTAATAGTAAGTAAGTTGCTGGACTCACAACCAGGAAATCAGGGGTTCTATTTTAGGTGTGACTGTTTTGGCTTATGACAGTTTACACATTTTCTTTTGCCACCCAGGAGCAAATAGTGTACTGGGAAAGGGTATTAACAGCAAACTTCACAGGATAATCCGTGGCTCCTTGGAATTTGCATACTTTGAAGGAACTTTATTTATTACTTAATTTTGGAGACATTGTGTTTACTAACATCTTCAAGCTAAGGGTCGGGCTTTATCCTCTTTAAAGAAAAGTACCGGTACCTGCACACACATCCACATCATAAAAATTGAGAAAACCATCTCAGAAAGGGTTTGCTGTTCAAACAAATATGTCCTGTATACTGTATGCAAAAAGAATATTATGTCTTATTTCTGCACACACAAAAGTTCACAGAAATTCAATGATTTGAAATTAGTGAGCAATAATCGCTGTTCAATGCAAAATCATTCTCATTTTCTGGCTCTATTTTTCACAGTTGCAAGGGAAACATGTGATTTTGTTTCCCTAGTGAAGCTATACATCTCATGAGTGTTGATTCGCTCATCATTCAACATAGGAGACAAAGTAGCACACACAACAAAATGAAGCTATCCCACCAGTCAACCAGACAAGTCCTATTTTTGGACTCCAAGACTGTTTCTTCGATGCGGCTTGGGCTCCACTTTTGTTTCACCCTTTGAAGACAGTAATGTCGAATGTTGGTTTGTTTTTGTGTACTTTTACTGGATACCTTCATTTGGTTGTGTTTGCTACTTTGCATTTTTCAGCTTCCCTGCAGTTTTCATCACTTTGTTTTGCATTTATTGAACATAAGAGACACTTTTACACAACCGCATGACGCAGCACTTCTCTATGCCATGCCTCTACTCTTTCCGTCCACACATTCTCCACCGTTGCACACTGCACCAAACACACACGCACAAAAATACACTCTCTCTCTTCAAACACATTCTAGCTGAAGAAGCTACTGTGGGAGCATTCTCTCACAGTAATCATCATGTCTGCAGATTTCACATCCGTGATGACCACACTGTCTACTATTGGCTTCACAAACTCTGGAGGGATCCAGTAGTTCTTAACTGGCACACTGCGATCTGGCATGTTGTTCAGCACCGACCCTTTGTTCGAGTCGCAATCATCGGAGGGGAAGTCGTAAACACCGTTGTCCATGGCCTTGCCAACGCTAGAGCCCGAGTTCTTCCCCACGGACGAAGAGTCTGATTTCACTTCCTGCTTGGGAACAGATTTCCCACTGTTGCTGATACCACTGCTGGAGTCTTTCTGAATGTCCTCCTTGTCCTTCGAGCTGGACTTGCTGCCGCTGCTGTCGTCCTGCTTCCCCGATGTTGACGCTGAGTGGGATGTGGAAGCAGCAGATTTAGCCGATTTCAGTTTCAGTTTGGCTTGGCCTTTCTTAGGCCCAGGCTTGCGACCTACTTTCAGTTTTGGCCGATTGAGCGGAGGTTTGGGCTTGGTTGGAGGCACATAGTCATCAGGTCGGGGATACTTCGGGGGGCGGCCTGGACCACGTTTCACGACTTTGACCTTGGTAGATGATTTGGCGGAAGAAGAACCTGCAGATTTCCCGTCTTTCTTTTTTTCCTTATCTTTGGGTCGATCCTCATCCCGGTCTTTGTCTCTATCTCTTTCTGAACGTGCAGGGCTGTCAGCTCGGCGCTGGGTTTCTTTCCCAGACTTCTTGACTTCCACACTGCTGACACTGGTGCCCTCATCGCCCGTACTGCCACTGTCCTCATCCTCGTCTTCTTCATCTTCGTCGTCATCATCATCTTCATCTGTACAGTCCTCTGTGTCATCAGTGTGTTCCTGCAAACATCAACGCAAAGCTTTATTTGTGATTCCTAAAGAAAATCACCTGGTACACTGTTTATGTTCAGTGAGATGGACAATAAAACGCAAAATCCTTGTAACATCCGTAATATAAATATCTGTCAAAACCAATCTGAAAAAAGTTATTGGCGAGATATTTTCATTACATATTTTTGAAAGAGAGAGAGATGAAGAAGAAAAAGAGAGAGAGAGAGAGAGAGAGAGAGAGAGAGAGAGAGAGAGAGAGAGAGAGAGAAAGAGAGCGAGAGAGAGAGAGA
>JBDFRD010260202.1:0-10992 GCA_039654405.1 Bullina lineata
AGAAATGAGGAAAATGATAGTTTGGAAGATAATTGGAGCACCCAGAGTGTATTGTCTGATGATTCAAGTTGTCTTGGCTCAGGTAAGGAAGAATCTTCAAATAAAGATATATCACCTAGCAGTGCTAGTATTATTAACTGTCTAATGACCACTATATACATGAAGCTTTGCTATGGAAAGAATAGAAAAAAACCTTCGGATTTTCTGTTTTAAAAATGAAGCAATGACTTGTAACTTGCTTCACCTCTAAGCATTTTGGTTGCCTAATTTGTCATAATGGTCTGCTATTGCTGTCATGACAGTTCGTCAGGTACAAAAATATTTTTTTGTATAGTATAGTCTTAGTTCACTACCGTTTTCTATTTGTATTCATAATGATGATGATGATAATGATAAATTGAACCTTTCATGTGATTGCTATATTTTTCATACAGATCCTGCTGTAGTTAGTGAGGAAAATGTGGAGGAATCTGAGCAAGACAACTTTGAGGACCGTTTCAATGATTTTGTAGATGCTACTTTAGTGAAGAGGTAAAGTAATATTTTTTTTTCTTTTTTTGTAGTTGTTGTTGACCTTTACGGTTCATCACACTATTATACGACCTATTTACCTCTTGAAGACAAATAATTGCTTAGACCACATGTTCATTTGAGAAGAATCCTTACTCACATCAGATTGTTATATAAGGTTTGTAACTTCGTACATGAAAATAAATGCTTTGATTGTAATGACAAAATTATCCCCATTTCAATATTTATCAAACCGTCAAAGAGCAATGAAAAGACGCTTTGGATTTCGCAGTTTTTGCACTGTAATAACCTTTTTCATTATGATTATTCTGCAGCACTAAGTCAAGAGTCACAGCTCTCAGCGGCATTCAGACGTCCCTCCAAAAGAAGTATGTGCCAGACTTCTTGTATGACAGGTACGTAAACATTGTCAGAATTTTGCACATTTTTATGTCAAACAACTTTTGAGATTTAAAAAAAAACTAAACCTATAGCAAATATGAACAGGTCCATACGGCTGTCACTATGTAGTGTAAACATTCATTTTGTATGAAGAAATGCTCAGTGATTTGATTGTTGTGTATCTCACATTGACACTAGGTTGGAAAAACCTGGAAACTGCCCCATAAGTATCCTATACAGAAGTCTTATAGTGCAAGTATTTTCGCCCTGCAAAAGATTTCCAAAATGCTCCTCAAAAACAGCTCGTTTTGTTTTTTATAAAGCTATGAGAAAAATTGCAGCCCAAGGGCATTATATCAGTGTGATGCAACATTGTCAGTGAACTTAGATGTAATAACAATCATTGAGTAGCAAATTTCACCAAATATATTTCAGAACTTTTTTCTTTTCATTTTGTTGAGAATAACAAGAACAATGTACCATCTAACATTTCAGGATTTAAATTAATCCGCAATGGCTATCTGAGAAAACAGTGTTGAAAAGGGAAAAAAAAATTGATTAAACAACACCGAAAATCGATTGCTGTTTGAGGCTGAGATGTATCTTGTTATTAAAAAAGCTTCACAAAAACAAAGCAAGAAGCCCGTCAACAGTTTGTCAATTAAATTATTTTTTGTTTAGAAATGAAATAAATGTTTGTAACATTATTCCCCGCTTCTGTTTTTGACTAAATTTGTAAAAACTCATTTATCCTTCAGGAAGGAAACTGTCTCTGACAATTTGATGAAGTGTCTCCGTAAAGGTAAAGGAGAGGAGCAAGTATTGGCTTCGTCTTGTCTAGCTCTGATGGCCCTGCAGCTCGGTGATGATGCTGAAAGTATCTTCATCAACAGCCAGCCACTACTCACATCCTTGATGGCAGATAACTCTACCCCTTACAAAGCTCGCGGCATGGTTGGTACTAGGGAACTAGGATGCTTTCTGTTTGGGGAAACCCATTAGAGGAGTTAAAATCAATAATTTTATCCAGATTTTTCATCAAAGAATAAGGCTGTGGTGATTATTGTGACAGGAGTTTTAACGCCTTCACTGCCAAATTCACCGATCGACGAAAAGCAATATGTGCTAGTTGTCAACATTAATTACATTACTTCGCTCGATTCTAACATTAATTAACACAACACCCACTTTTTTCCCCACACTAAAATGACCAAAAAGGAGTTTGAAATAGTTTGTTTAATCAACTTCTTCTCACTATTTCATAAAAAAAACAAAAAAAAACACGATTCAGCAACAGATAGCTGGCAGTGAAAGGGTTAATATTAATGAAGTCTGAAGAACTATTGTTTACCTCATATGATTTCAAGTCTTTTTATGTGGGAAGCATTTACAGGGATGTGGTGAAAACAAGTAGTAATAAAACATGATGAAAAGAAAAATCAGTAACTAATTAGAGGTTTCAAGTATATGTTTATTGTGAGAATTTTCAGTTGTATTTCTTAGCATCTATGACAAATAAAAAACAATATAAGAGAACCCTCTGTAATCATCCTCTATTGAAAATATATTTGAAGTATAAAATCAAGATCCACACATTTGTAACATAAGTGATAAATCATCACAGTTCAATTTATGGGAGTTTCAAAAGCACCCAGTAAGCGAGATGCATTTAAGGTTTTATATGTTTAATAAATAGTTCCTTGTTTGATGAAGATAGTCATGTAATATTTTCTTCTCTTACAGTGTGCCACGTCATTAGCCTTATCTTGTCTCTTGTGCTGTGATGACTATGACGTAAGTAAATGACGAATTATTATCTATTAATGATTCATGAATGACAATAGTAGTTAGTTTATCATAGTAGGTTTATGTATTCTTTCATCACTTTGTAGTCACGTTTTTTTTTGGATAAATTTGTAGTGTGTGAAACATTATATGTGGTGAAATATGTTATGTATTGAAAAGTGGTTCAATTTGACAAGATTTGTCAGAAGTTAGAGAGCTGAGGCATTTCTATTTCAGTACAGCAGCTTTCTTCCATATTGAAAACTTATTGATTGTTATGATTAAATTGTATTTTTATAGAAAGTGAAGTCATTGACCAAAGCATTGGAAGACATATTTGTGATGGGCTACGGCAAAGGGGAGAATTCTCCCAGTGTATCCCATGAGATGAGCTGGCTTCTGAATCAGGCCCTATCAGCCTGGTGTCTTCTTGTCACCGTAGCCCCAGGCTTTGAAGTGCAGGCCCACATTAACAAGTAAGTGAAGCTTTCTTTTCTTTTTTCAACCTGACAAAAAAAATGTTTCGAGTTTTTATCGGCACTGGGTGCAAAAGTGAATGAAATTCAAAATAGGAAAGTTGAAGACCAAAGGATCAAATTAATAATGCTGTTGAGAAATTTTGTTCAAACACTAAGACCAAGAACTTGAATGTTTTGTGTAATTCTCATTTTTATATTGCAGTGGTAAAACTTCCTTTCCCCACATGACTCTTACCTCCCTTTCCTTTATCCTCTTTAGTAGTAAAAGTAGTCCATGAAGTTGGCTTTGAAGAAGTATGGTATGTAACGTGATGGCTTAGTCAGCAAGGAATTATGTTGTCTTCTAAATCGTCTGTAATTTCTAACATCAGTCTTCCAAGTGTTGACTGGTGAGAGGTGATTTGTGAGGTTAAGAATTAAGATGCAGTGGAAACCTCATAATTTGAAGTACTTGGGAATGGAAAAAAACTAAATTAAGCGGGTTTGAATTGTAGAAAGGGACGTAAAAACTGAATTTCAAGAATATAAAAAATTATTGTTCAATTACTTCCTTTGACACGCTCGAAACCCCGAAGCAGATTTTCTTTTCCTTTGATTTTTGTGTCAAATCCCTATCCACTTGTACCCACATCTACGTTGTATTCCCTATTAACTGTTTTTTTTTAGTTGGACCTTTAAAAGGATACTGGTTTTGTAGCTCAAAGTGTGTAGATTTACTGTGTAGTGTTCAATGTAGATCCAGTACCGTAACAGCGATCAGTGGAGCATCGTTTGGCGGATGGCAAGCGTCGGTGGCGATGTCAGCTTCAAATTAGTGGAGTGGCGTCCTTGTGGCTTTGAATTATGAGTTCGAAATTTCACAAACTCAAAGAGAAGACAAAATCCTAATGTCCCAAGAACTTCGATTTTATCAGACTTCGGCTTTCGAACTTTTCACTGTAGTAAAGTGAATGTGGGTACCTCACTTTTTTGTTTGTGTAACTGCAACACATGTTACACATGATATAGTTTCACATTTCCTCCATAATTAGGTTTTGCCGATGTTGTTATCAATTTTGAATTATATTATTACAGCCACTTGAGGCCTCTTCAGGACCTCTTGCAGAATTCTGATGTGGATCTGAGAATGACAGCTGGAGAAGCCATCGCCTTGTTGTATGAACTGGCTAGAGATTCTGATGAGGCAAGTGCTTATTGTAATATTTATTTTGATACAATAATTTCAGAAAAGGCTTATCAGCCTTTTAAAAAGACTTTAGCTCTGTATTCCATTCTGTGATCAGTTGTGTAATAGTCTCAGTAAACATTTTTGTACTATTACTATATATTAGGCTAGTGTATAATGCAGAACTTTATGATAAGTTATGAGAAAATGTTAATGAACTTAGACATTGGACTGATAAGAAAAAGCCTGTTTCAGACTGCTTAATACAGGATCTCTCTTCCCCTCTACCATATATTTCAGGATTTTGTACACGACTCCGAGGACACTCTGAGTGACCTTCTGAAGCAGCTGGCTACAGATTCAGTCAAGCACAGAGCGAAAAAAGACAAACAAAAGCAACGGTCGTGCTTCAGAGATGTCCAGCGTTTTATTGTGGTGATTAATTTTGCATTCTGTAATTTTTTTTGTTTGTGTCTGAGAAATGTAGGGTTAATTCTTAATAACCTATAACTTGGACTAGTCCACTTTCATGCCTTTGTACTTTTGAGTTAAAAAAAAATTAACACTGTGTTTTGTTTGTAGTATTTTATACGTTTGGTCTAATTTTGAAGAAAAATGTCCTAATTGATTAAACATTGATTTATATTTCTTTTTTTTTTAGCATAACAAGATTTATAATATCAAATTGCAGCTGAGTATTTACTGATGGTCTTTGTACTACTAGAAGTGTTGAATTTACATATAATTCATCGATTCCAGGATGCAGAGAGCCCCAGTGTGTCTGTGAAAGTGGGCAAAGACAACCTGCTGGAATTAGGCACTTGGTCACAGAAGAGACAGTATGACAGTTTGTGTCACATTCTCAGCACAGGAACCTCAGAGCACCTTAAGGTGAGCAGTGTCATTTTATTATTGATTTGAATGCATGGGATCGTGAACATATTCTGTAGACTGGATGAAAATAGTAAAACTAAAGCGAGATTGATTTGTTCGTTTAAATTAGGGAATATTTTCCATTCTTTTTGTTGTGTAGTTCAGCAGGAAGGCTGGACGGAAAAAATAATTACATTTTAATTTTACATGTTTTAAATGGTTGAACACTAAAGGTTGAAAGTAAATTCATTGTGGATTTTATTATCACTTTGCTCTTGAAACCTCTATTCCAAGACCTTGAACGTATGGGTTTTTTGTTGTCAGTTTCTATATCATGGTTTTATATATATGAGAGCGTAGTCGCAAAATCTGACCTTATTTTGACTTCCTGTACAGGCTAATCCCCTTGTCAGAGACATTTTCCACCTTGGAGCCCCAGGCCTTGATGATTACAGCCACACCAAGTCCCTTTCTAAGCAGCAGCGGGTGAGTTTTCTACAATTTTCTCAGGCATCACTAGATTCTCACGCATTTTAAACTGTTAGAACTGGAGGACTGCAGTTAATTCACTCTGTGATATGTTGTGCTATCACAAGTCTGATTATAATTGTTACTGGCTTCATTCGTAGTTAGAGAGGACAAAGATTAGTCATCTGTCTTTTTGTTGTTGTTGTTTGGTTTTGATAAGAGCTTTAAAGGCGAGACAATCAATCTGATTGTTTATGATTTCTTATTTTACAGAAAGTATGAGCGAGAGATTATCCTGGTTTCGTTAGCTTGAAGTGGAATAGATGTTATTCTAGATGAAGGCAGGGCCCTAGTGTGTCGTATATTTACTTCCCATGCATGAATTGGGTGGGAATATGAAAAATGGTGTAAAGTGTCTTTCCCAAGGACACAACACTGTGGCCACCTGAATTCGAACCCATGGTTTAGGAGTCCAATGCTCTGTCGGCCACCGCACACCATGCATTCTGGACTTTAAGAACCGGAACCCTATAGGTCGTAAATAATGCAAATCACTATTCTGAAAAGTGTCATTACTTCATGACTATAAAGAGACACAGAAGATGGTAAACCTGTTTTGATTTTTGTCTGGTTTTGGTAAGATCTATAAAGGCCAGTTATATAATCACACACATATATCTAAAATATATATAATCACTATAAATGAAAGTGATTGTTAATTATTTCTTATAAAATTTAAATATTCATGGTGATGGCCAACATAGCTTCCAACTCAGTTTTTCAAATTTATTTTGTGGATGGGAGTTGTTTGTAATGAGTTTACGAGGTGGGTTGCAGTTACCCACGAAATCAGAATGTAGCTGCCTAAAAGGTTGGTGACAGCATGAAAATGATACAAACAGCTAATTATGAAGTGGTTAATCTGGTCAGAAGTTGAAAAATACTTGCCATCAAGACTTCCTCTGAGTTAGTTGTGGAGGAACAAAGGAAAAGAAAAGTTGTTTAATGTTGAATGTTTTGTAGTGAGTTTACTAGGAGTAATTCGTTTGTTTGTTTTTGATGGAAAAAGCATTAAATGTGATGTCAACAGGTTCTGCTCTATAATTGTTCTGTCAACCCATTTCAGACATTCATCAACGCTGCTGCTTTTAAAGCCAGGACCAAGGCTAGGGCAAAGCACAGGGATAAGCGTTCAGTGACAGCCAACGGATTCTGAGTCTAGATAGTCACTCTGTAGAATACAAAACATAGTTCTTGTTACCCACAACTTGAGTCATGTGGTTGTGTTTGCTGTGTAATCATGGAGGAGAGTTGAATTTTAAACAGTTTTTTTTTTTTCAATTATTATGATTACAAGGTAGACTCTATCAAGTTTTTACTTCTGTTTTAAAAAAATTTGGAGATTTTTACATATTTGAAACATTTTGTTTTAGCAACAGGCATTTATAACTTTTTTGTCCCAGTGTCAGTATAATCTGTTTTACAAGGAAACATCAGGAAAAGGAACTGTTATTATGAATACTTGTGAAGATGAATGCAACTTTATATAAGGAAAAAACAAGATAAAATAAAAAGTGCACTGAAAGTAAAATGAATGAAATACGTATCCTGTTATCTCATGTCAAAAATCTGTTGTAAAGTTAAACATTTCGATTTTCTGGTTGCCTTTTGTATTGCTGACAAGAATTGGAATGTTACTGTTTAACATTTACCTAGTTCAAAATTTATTTGATTTCAAAAGCACTTTTTTAAAAAAAATCCTTACGTACTAACGAGGATTTGTTAAAAAATTCAACTCTCCACCATTGCACAGTAGAGACTGGCGTATGAATGCTATCAATTTTTCCTCATTTAAAGGGCTTTATTTATGAACTTGTAAATATTAGCTAAATTAATTTCTTTGCTTTCCAATAACTTGTGCGGACGTGTAGAATGACATTTTTTTGGAATGATTATTCTTATTGATGATGCTAAATGTTGGAATGGTCAACCATAATTGTTCTCAAATGTATTTGTGCTTTACTCAAAACATTTTTCAAATGATGTACATCCTTGAAGAGTATGAGTATTTTATGTGTGAAAATTTGAATGATCTTCACTGTTTCCGAACAAGGAACAGGAATTTGAAACTACTGTTGACAAAACCATTGAAAAACCAACCTTGCCTCTTATATTTTGTGAAAAGATTTTTTTATTTTTTTGTTATGTTGCAATATGTGCTTAGACTCAATGTAATGTTTTTACATCAAGTAATTATTGCACTCATTTAGCAACGGCGTTGTGTAAGAAGTTGCATATTACTCAATGTAATTGTAATATATTGTCATTATTGCACATTTCTATTGATTGCAAAGGTTATAATTGTTTTATTAACCTGAATTTATTTTTTTTTCCTTGGAAGTTTCACTTTTTTCCCCCATAGCCTATTATTATTTTTCAATATAAAAAGTAAACAATTTTATATACATATGTTTTTTTTTAAAGGTAATCAAAAAAATAAGATACAATCAGTTAATTGAATATAAGCACGGAAGGATAAAAGTTATGATAAAGCAAAAGCATTTTATTTTTCTTGTAAGTAATTCATGTTTGACTGGATCTTGTCCTGAAGTCTGTTTGGCTGTGTGGATGCTGCAGATTTTCTCATGTTTTGTGTGTGAGAAGTATGATTCAGAAAATCAAAATCCAACTCTTAATTGCAAAAGGGTAAGCAGATCTGTGTTCTTGAACAAATTAAATCTCTTTTCACTTTTCTTTAACATAATGCCTTGTTGATTTGATTTTTGGGTCTAGACATGTCATGACACATTTTAAAAAAATTGTAAGCGATAAATTTCTGTTGAAAGAAAGCTTGTATAGATGATCATTTCCACGTGAAATGATTATGTGATTTGTTTTCTGAAATCGACACTAAAATGCATTGTTGCCACAGTATCGAGTTATGCATACTGTTAAAAAGGTCTCGCTCTGTGACAATAATATAAAATTCACACAAAAACGGAACATAACTACTGGATAGGTTGAAGACGCGGTGAAAATGACAAAACAGCCGCATATGGTACTGTCGGTTGAAAAATACATGTAATGACTCCGTGTTAATCATGAAGGAGCAAAGAAAAAAAAAGAAAGATCTGAATTTACAAATTATTGGACACATTTTTTTAACTGTCAGGACTTAATTCTTGATAAATGTCAGTTTTACAATTAATCAGCATCTGAAAATAGATAGGTCAAAAGCATCTTTAGTGTCGATTAAAAGAAGCAGTTACATGGACAGTATGTTTGCAATGTGCGGAGAACTATGAGAGAGTAAAGTTTGTAGATTGCAGTAGTATCTTTGTGTGATAAGGAAATAAAAAACCATTTGCCCATAGCCTTGAACACATAATATCAAACACGGTGGTGGTTTAGTTCATGTACTGATTTTCATTGTTTCTTATTAATGACTGAAGGATAAATTTTCATGCTGTCTTCCCCAAAGTTAATGTATATTTTTTTGTATAGATTCATTAATGTAATTTATTAATATTTGGCATGATCAAATTGAAAAAGACTTGAATGTTTTGTTCTGAGCATTTAAAAATTATAATAGTTTTTTGGTGCCTGTAATACGATTATAATGTGCTTTTGGCCCCCTTATAACATTTGGTACCGTTCATGTAGATTTTCCAATTGCTTGTACTTGTAAAAGAAAAGGAAACAGAGTTGAATATTGTACATAGCTTATACTGTGATCAGTTTCATTGAAACAAGTAGTCACCTCCTCAATGGAGGATCCCACCCTTTTTTTCCTCTTTCTCCATTATAAAATTTTTGTGACTCCAAATGTATATATAACGTGTATGTTTTAGACAGAATTTGTATGTTCTTTCAGCTCATGGTAGATGAAGCACACCATAGAGATTCTTTTTACTGTCAGGTTGTGTAAGCAAATAATGACCTAGAATATAGTTTAAAAAAAATTAGTTAATATAGTAGTTCCATGTGTGTTGTCATAGCATGAGGAAAGCCAATCACTAGTCCAAAAGTTTCACTAAGCTTAAATCTATGTCAGCTTATATATACAGTTGCCAGTCAGAAAAGAAAGTTTGTTTTTACTGAGTCACGTTTCAATCAGGTTTGGCCTAAGATATAAATTGTAAACATTTCTTCAATTGTGTAAGTTTTGGTCAACATGTATCCAATGAAGTCTGAAGGGAAATAATCTTTGATTAAATTTTCACTGAAATGGAAGGACCCTTTTTTTTTAATTGTGAAGGGAATTCATAATCATAAAGTCTCAGGTAAGGTACACATGTACTTTGATGGAAGCACAAAGCTACAACAGATGCTTCACTTGTCAAGACTTGCTATGGCAAGGTTTTCTTGTTTGACAAGTTGTGTGCTTGGACATTCACTGCATGGAGTATGAATTTATTGCATGTATGATGTATGCATATGCCTCGAGGTTGTATTGATGTGAATGGAAGCCTTTTTGTAAAGCTGAATAGACTTAAAATAACTATGGATGTTATGGGGGTTTGTCAGGATTTGAAAAGCTTTAAAAAAAAAAAAGAAAAGATGTTGAAATGTAAATGTGTTCCAACTCGTTCGAAGAAAAGAGGATACCTTTTGATCATCATGAATTTGTCTTGATTGTCAGTTGTTTCGTGTGGGATTGGGGCAGCTATTAATGTACTTCTAAAGGCGTCTTGTCCTGTTACTTCTGTTTTAAATTTTCAAGGTGTAGTCGTTTATTTAAAAAACAAAAGAAACAAAAAAACTCCCCAAAACTGGAATGTCATGCTTCTTATCTATGTGCCTTTTTTTTGTTTGGTAATGATAGAAGAAACAGAGGGATTAAATGTGCAGGAAATGGACCTACATTCTGTCTGGTGAAGGGTAGCACAAATGTTTAACTGGACTTGTAGCATTGTAAACCTTCATTCCGGCTCTGTCTGAGGTTTTGCTTTCTTTGTAAATAAATGACGCTTGTAATGAAATGTAGCTGTTTATATAAGCTTTATTGCGATGGAAAAAAAACCCAAAAAACTGTTTTTGGGGTGGGGGGAGGGACAAATGTGTAATGCGTTTTGTGAGGGGAGGATTCTTGTTCTGCTGAAGTCGTGAATGTAAATCTTGCTGTAAAAAAGTTTTATTTGTCTTTGAAATGGGAATGTTTCCTCAAGGAAAACATAATTTTGTTTTTGTATGAATGTACAGACGAATCAATTACTATTCATTTTATTTTCTGTGTGAACCTGAAATAATAAACCTTCGCTTTTCTTCTGATCTGTTGGATTTCAAGTTGACTTTTTTATGATGTGCGTT
>JBDFRD010260310.1:0-10988 GCA_039654405.1 Bullina lineata
AGAGAGAGAGAGAGAGAGAGAGAGAGAGAGAGAGAGAGAGAGAGAGAGAGAGAGAGAGAGAGAGAGAGAGAGGAATGCGCGGTCTATTGAGATGGAGGCTCTACTGACGACAGGAACGAGTTGAGGACTGCGAAGCCGACCCCATGAAGTCGACTGTTGTCCGGCTCCAGTCCTTCCCAGAAGAATGTGTGGTCCTTCTCATTGAGACTACTACTGGAAGGGAGGCGTGTCTCTGTTGAGCTTGGACAGCTCATGGTTAATGATGGCAGTTTTCCTGTCGTCTTCAACTTTCTGGAGGTCGTCAGAGAGGCCAGGACATGTTCTGACGTTCCAGCCGCAGCGCTGGTGGTTTCTTTCTTCTTTTTTTTTTATCTGGTGTTTGGTTTTTACAACCTGCCTGTCGATTTTGGTCTGAACTCCACACACCCAATGGAGCAAGCAGGTTGTGGCAGGGTAAAACCTAACTGCCCGGAGGCTGCCCAGATTGACATGGGCGATGGCTACCCAATGGAGTCCGAAGATTCCCCCCACTGTCGGGAGCGTCACATGTGGATTGTAATTTTCGATGGATCAACCAGCAGTTTAATATGGCAACCATGGACATGGAACCCCGTCTCGTTGTGGGAACAGTATTTCAAACTTTCACTGAGTTCAAGAAACATCATCCGTCTATGTCTCTAAATGTGCGAAGTCGATTCAATCGTACAATAAACGTATCCTTTCGGAGAAAATTGTTTATTTATTTATTTATTTTTTGTAAACTGTTTGTATTGCATGTTAATTTTTTAACCACAAAGAATGCCAGCAATCCCCTCTAGTGAAAAGCTCACACCGGTCACAAAAGACGAAATAGCCAACATTGTGTAGTGGTGTACTGGGCCTATAAGATACACATATGTACATGATGTAGTAAGATTGGGACTTGGGTGGTGCTTGTTGAGTTGTTTAAAATACGGGTGGTGTAGGTAGGTCTGTGCTTTTTTTTTATTTACTTGTTACTTTAAGCTGTTGTCTTTGTTGTGGGCCTTCATATCAGATCAGCGCTGTTCACAATTTAATTGAATGCCATGATAATGTACACATTTTACGTCTTTGTCGGCAATGGACTGTGGTAACTCAACTTTTTGTTTTAGCACAAACAAAATCCAATTAAAACCGAAGCGGAAATGAATGTGACAAACGAAATACATTGCACACACAACCCCAAATACGAGTTTGGATTCAACGAGCAAAATGACCAGTCCCATAATTTGCCTTTGTATTTTTGTACCTCAAATCGAACGAGTCCCCAAATCTACCAAAATCAGATAGATGTAACTATAACTATAATGAGGTTGCTGTTCTTCATATCAGTCCCTCTCATCCCTATCTGATGTGCAGAGAAATGAGATCCATTCGCATTGATGCAATTCCTGTGTGCTTAGTCTGTGGTGCTTATTACATCAACAGACAATCCCAATACGATTTGGTCAGAGTCAAGTAGTAGTTTTGTGCTTACGCACGCAGTGTGCGCGACCACAGAGTCACAGAGGGCACCACAGACTAATTAAAGAACTGTTATCTGTGGGGGACACTAACCGCACTAATTACACTAATGGAGCGTCATCACTGACCAAATCAATCTGTGATTGGCTTACTTAAATTTTAAACGCCAATCAAAATCATGCTTATTCCCTGCCAGATTATCCCTGTAGGTCTATGCATACAATTACGCTGGCGGACTCCTTTCCATAAAATGTAAAGGGCCCTACACACTTATTATTCCAACCAATATTCCAGTTGGTTCAACTGTCATTCCATTGGTTCAACTGTGGCACGCCAACCCGTCAGTTAACGGGTAAAAGGGTGCCATCCACACTACACGTGTTGCACGCAAACCCGTCAGATGACGGGGGCAAACTATGACTACAAAAATATGTGCAAACGCGAGTGGTGTGTTGGAGTGAATTAAAAAAATGCAATTTTTTAAAATAAGCAATAAATCAGGGAATTTACGCGTAGACTTTGCTAATTTTAATACGCTGATTTAAAAAATGTAAGTTTTGAAAAGATTCAACCAAGATTAAAAAAAATTCAAACAGCCTTTTTTCATTTCACGAATGGCCACTCCCAGCGACAGTTTGAACTGCCACCAGAAAATCAAGCATGGTCTGATTTTTCGGTTCGCCCATTGGAATAACTTAAGCTCTTGGGTTTTTCCATCCACACTAGCCAATCCGCGTGACAGTTCCAATGCCACCTAGATTTGATCAATTCTACCCATGAACAGTTAAACCAATGGAATGACAGTTGAACCAACGTTGGTTGGAATGATAAGTTTGTAGGGCCTTTAAGCCTGATACACACTCACAGTCTGATGTGACAGTTCATGACGTCTATAAATAGCACAGGCGGGGTGCATGAAGCAAAAATTTTGCACGCATTTTTCTTCATGAAATGTTATTTTTGAGCACATATTTGAATTCAGCGACCCAAAATTAAGTAGAGTGCAACAGCTAGGCGTTTTATCGCCTTTTAGAGAATTTTTAATATTTTTTTTATTCTTTCTCACCGTCCTCTTTGCAGATGTGTGGTGATACCGAATGAAGTAAAGTGTTGAAGGTTTTTAGCTTCATTCATATTAGCTAGATACACATTCTTCAACATCTGAAAGGACTTGAGGAAGTAAATGGCGGTTTTCAACAAACTCAAAACGTTGAGAATTAATGGGATCAACCCAATATCTTCTACTTCTCTTTTTAGCTCTATGTTTCAATCATAACTAAAGCATCAGTTTGCTACAGCATCCATATACTATTCATATAGTCGGGCGACCGACACTTTTGGTGTGAATAGAATACTCGGTCGTTGTCGCACATCCGTCCGATTAAACTTGCTAACAGTTTATGAGGTACATGTATTCCACAGTGCCTCCTCATCACTTCCCACAGTTTCTCACTATTCACTGTGTCAAACGCCTGTCTATGAAATAATTGAGAGGGGAAATACCACTCCACAGACTGCTCCACTATGATCCGCAGACTGTCTATCTGATCAAATAACTTCCTTTCATAAGGATAGATCTAGTCTAGTAGTAGTACAGTGGTCTCCGCGTAAGAGCCAGAGCCCGCCATTCGTGTGAAACGGATTTTTAAAAATATAATATATCTGCGTAAGAGCCTGCTTTCAACTACAAAATCCGCCTAAGAACACGGTCTTCTTACCCGATTGATTTTTTTTAAGCAGCTGCCGCCTAACAGCTGGACAGAGCTACAACATGACCAGGCGACACAAAAAACACAGCATCCTACACCGGCTGGGAGAGGTAGATGTGGATGACACGTCACCACCCCCAACCATTGCCCCTCACCCTTATCAGGGTATGGGCCACACACAAAGGATTTCCACTTCATTCTGTCCCGGGATAACTTTGCAGGTTCTGACCATGTTTGTTGTCTTCTTTTATCCAGCTTGGCTCCAGTGGGTGTCGCTAATTCCCAGTATATCGAGGCGGTACTTCTGCATTTCTTTTGTGACTTGTGCAGTCTTCCCAGCCTTGTATAAGGTCCTAAAGTTCCAAGAACCAATCCGGAGATCCTTGTTCGAAGATGGAGTCATCTGCTCAGCGGTGTCCTTGTGGCTTTGACCGTTGGGCATCATACGCTCCTTGTCGGAAGCTCCATCTTCTCCCAAGACTTGAGTGTGTTTTTTCTTTGTATGTGTTTCTGTAACTTTGTTTATTTTTACAGAATAGGGATGTTAACCCTATGTCCAATCCCCAATCCGGAGGACCAGGAAGTTTGGTCTTTTAGTCGCCTCATACGATCACGTAGACATACTGTGGGAGCAATTCTTGGCAACACCTCTCCACATGACATGTGGACCTGCTAAAATACCCAGAATGTGGGAGAATGTCGCCAACACGGGAAGCTTGAACACCAACACTACACGCCTCACAGACAGGAAAACACCAAGGGTACGATCCCGATATCAACAAACCGTCGGCAATATTGGACCTGTAAGCATCCACGACCGGAAAACCGACATTAAACAAAGAAACCAACTGCATTACAATGTAATACGTCTGCATAAGCACTTCCTTCCTTAAGCCATTTATGGTGAAATCAGCTGATAAAATAAGACTTCAAGGGAAATACGAAACACTGTGTATTACCTTCAAAAGTTATGTATCCTCTCACAAAGTAAATGTTTCCCTCAAACGGATGACTTTTCAGTGATGGCTTGATTCCTAGGAAGAATAAAAAATCTCATTTTGATAACTTATCACAAAATAAATCAGTGTCCATCAGCATTTTAAGAATTGAAAAAAAAACTGACAGTTAATAGATCTAAACAAAATGTAAGCAACCTTTTACTCCTTTGATTGGATAATAATTAATAGTTGTAGTAGTACAAATGCTGGAAACTGAGTTTGTTAGAGGAAGTACCATAACTGATCTATGACACAGTAAGTTTAATACTAAAATGCAATAACAGAGACATTGAAATAACCAAAATAATCAAATTGTAAAAAAGACAAGTTCAAAGAAGAAATACATAGATCTACAGATCTAACAAGCAATATGATGGTAAACTATAAGATGAACTCTTTTTTAATTCATTAATTTATTTTTACATTTTCATTAACTGTGCCTGATAACCTCATTTGGGACAACACTTAATACCAACCCTAGAAAAAAGTAAGGCTAGTGCTATTGGTCAGTACAGACCCTAACCATCCACTGGTCAGTACTGACCAACAGACCCCAACCATCCATTGGTCCGTTATCTGACTACAGATTATTCCTTGCTAGAATGTGCAGGCCTACTCCACAGGACAGATCACCTGGATTTTAATAACTTCTCATTGTTACTACATTTAAAGTTACCATGACAGTTTACTAAGAACTGCATGTACTACTTTTTAAGCTTGCGATATTTTTTCCTTTTTTGATGTATCTGCCATCGAAACCCGATGAGTATGGTATATAAACATTTTCTGGACCACGGACCCCTCCACGGGGAAAGGTAGTCAGCCGGAGAGAAACGTGAAGCTTGGAACTACAATTGTTAGAAGCCTCACTCACTGCTACCACAACCCAGGAAGAAATATCACGTGTGATTATTTTTTCAAGGACTACAGGCTGAGCAGTTGTTGTTGGCATGTGATCTGTCTGTCTCGGGGACAATGGAGTTGCAGCACTTGCTGTGGCTATGCAGTCCTATCCTTGAATTGCAAGTCCTGTTACATTTGCTGCAAATTAATTTTAGGCACTCTGTTGTTGATATTGCCGTCTATCGTGTGCCCTCTCTCTCTTTTCCTCTCACTGCTCTTCCTGTATCCCCTTGCTCTTCTGAACGCTTACCTTGACAATCATTTTCCAGCTGCTGCAGTCTGTGGGAACGGTATCCCAGCTTCTTGGATTGATGTCACCTGCTTTCAGATCACTTTTTCATACATCTTTGAAGCGGAGGGCAGGCTTTCCAGCAGGTCGTGAGCCTGTGATGAGCTTACCATACAGTATATCCTCGGGTACACTCAACTAACAGGTCCGAGCCAACGCAATCACAGCTGAACAAGAAGAGCAAACATACTTTGAATTCTCACCTCTGCAAAGACAGTCTTTTTTGGGATGCAGTCTTGCCAAGTGATTACCAAGATACTTCTGAGACATCGCAGGTGTAATGTGTGTGTTGAGCCTGCACTCCTGTTGGGCACAGAGGGTCTATACTTCAATGCCGTAAAGCAGCGTGCTAAGCACGCAAGCTTCATACACCTTGGTGTTGAAGCTTAGCAACGAGCCATTGTTGTTGCTGCTTTGCCGATTCTCTTGTTCAGCTTAACGTGCAAGGAGAGACTGCAGCCTAGATAGGTGAATTCTTCCATTGCTTCGAGAATGATGATGTTTGGATGCTGCTGATATCCTGCCCATGATGTTGGTCTTCTTGATACTGATGGTCAGACCGGGTTGGTACAGGCATGTGCAAAAGGGGTTAATGAGTCTCTGAAGAGCCTCCTCACCGTGGGCGGTCAGAGCTGTGTCATCTGCAAACAGTTATCTCCCTGATGAGTATTGTCCCTACCTTGGTCCTCACTCGTACGCATGCAAGACTGAAGTTGAAGAGATTTCTGCTGCTGCAGATGCGAAGGTACTCGCTGAAGACGTAGGACAGCAGCAGGGAGAAGCAGATGCCGAAGATGAAGAGTGTTGGGGTGAGTACAAAGCCTTGCTTCACACCGCTCTTTATTGGGAAAGGGTTTGATGATGAGCCTGGACAGTGCCCTTGCATGCTTCAGGAGCTTTGTGGGGGAGGGGGAGACAGCCAATCTGTTGGAGTAGTCTAATTAGACCTTTCCTGCTGACTTGGTTGCAAGCCTTTGTCCGATCAATGAAGGCAATGTAAAGTAGGCGTTTCTGCTCTTGGCAATTTTTTTGCATCTGTCGTAGCGAGAACATGTCGATTGTTTGTCGGCCAGCACTGAATATGCATTGCCCTCAGAGGTAGACAAGATTACAGCATTGCGCGGACGAAGGCAAGAAATAAACTGAGAAATAAACTCACACTTGTGAGAACTGGTACCGTTAAACGAACAAAACCTTCCTGCCCCCAAAATTCAAGGTCAAGAAAGCGCTAGTTTGCTTTCAAGGAGAATTCTGTTCTTGTGAGCTATCAGTCAAATAAAAATAAAAAAGTTATCCTGATCAGCACAATGCATTGTGGAAAAGAAGTAGACAACAGTCGTCAGCAGAAACCAGCCACTGTCAATTATTATAGCTCCACCAGAGGAGGAGTCGAATCCATTGCCAAGATGGCACACGCTTTTACCTGTAAATGAAAGACCAAGCGGTGGCGAATGATTATCTTCTGCAACATGCTTGACCTGGCCACTGTTGCAGCTTGAGCAGTGTGAATGATCAAGTATCCTGCACACTCATTTTCCCATCCTGACTACGGGTAGCAGTTCATACACCAAGTCAACAAGATGGTGATTTCAGGGCAAATGTTGGCGAAGTAGCACATCCCCACTCTTCCTGCAAACTTGAGGTGTACAATTCTGTTGGTGTTGCAAAGAATTAACCCCCAAAAAGCTAAGCCCAAGCAGTCAGGAAGCAGAGAGAAGGAATCAGTCAGAAGGAAAAGAAGAACGTATGCTGTCTCCCCAGCAAAGGACACAAAATGCAGCTAAGCCTGCTACCGCTGCCCCAGGCCAGTATGCGGAGAACATTCATCGTTTACCTGTCATGATTGTGCAACATTCTTCTAAGGTAAGAACTGTTATTGCTGTTAGTTACAATAGGCCTACCTTTGTACTCAACTGCATAGAATGATTCTTTTTGTTACACTAACACATGGCGGGTCGGGGTGTGTGTAATAATATACTTCTTTTGTGAGTCAGTGGGTTCAAGAGAACCGCAAGTGGCAGATTGGGGGTAAGTAATAATATACTTCGTGAGTCAGTGGTGGATATAACTTGTAAAAATAATGTGTGGCGGAAAAGGTTAAGGGATGAACATGTAGCATTGAACAGAACCCCCTGGAAATAGTTGACATATTTATAAATTAATACGTGAGTAGTGTCATCAAATGTAAAAAATAAAGTGAGGCAGTTATGAAAACATGTTTCGCAAAAGCAAAAGCAGCTTTCACAATAAGAAAAGCCCTGACCTGGAATCTCAAAAAAGAGTAAGGAGGAGAAGACTATCAAGCTGATTCCATGCGAATGGGATATAATATAATTGGGAAGAATTGAGAAATAATAGAAAAGGAAAAACATAAAGTAGCCTACTGCAGTTTCCAGAAAAAATAATTATTAATAAGTCCAACAGCCAATAATATGAAAATACACGTGAACTTATAAGACTATTTTTATAGATCTATGTGCTTTTTTTTCAATCATACTTTGTCATTAAAATTCTCAATAACCTAATACCTCTTAGCTTTGTCAACAGGAGGTGTTTTTCAAGTGGGTGACAGAAATGCAGAATAACATCTCTCATTTCAGGGTGACAAACTGAAAGAAATGGAGTGTCTTTCCTGTAACAAATAAAAAAAAGTTTTTGTTTTCAAGGTATACAAAGTAACCTTGAAGAAGGAAGCATATCTCTCTTTCTTTCATCTCTCTCTCTTTCTCTCCCTCTCACACACACACACATACAATCAATACATTATTAAACTATTCTTCAGAAAGTGAAGGCACATGGTCCATTGGCCATTAGTCAACCAGACTAGAAATCATTGACAATTACTGTTGTTGTTCCATTTGCATGTACATGTGTATGGAAATAATGTTCCAGCTGCAATGTTATGAATACAGTGTAGAGACCATAGATCTAGAACATTATAGATTACATTATACAAGTAAAGACAAAGTGTTCCAAACGTGCAAATTTATGGAAAAGGAGCTCACCATGAAGGCTTAGTTAATGCTCGAGCTCTTTCCAAACTTTCAGCACTGAATGCTGTCTCAGACATAACCAAGTCCAGATCTGTACTCCTTTTCAGTCGAAAGTGTAGAAAAAAAACAGCATAAAAATAATGGTCAACAATTTTAGTCAAAATAGAAATTTTCTATTTATGATTGCAAAACAAGTGAATAATATTGTATTCCTCTATCATTTTTTGATAATTTTCATATTAATTTAGATCTGCTTTAGTACAGAAAAATACAAAATTCCTATTTATTATAAAAGCAATATTGTAAAGTGCTCTTCTACATAAAAAAGTAAAAGATTGCATTTAAAAAAAATCATTTATCCAGCTTAATCATGAAATCCACCCTGTGTGGAGGGGTGTTGCAAAGAATTGCTCCCACCGGATGTCTACGTGATCGTATGAGGCGACTAAAAGACCGAATAGGTGGTGGCTCAAAATATTGAGCCTCAAAAATATTGAGGGGTCTGGACAAAGGGATAACACTCTATTCCGTAAAAATAAACAACATTACAAAAACACATTCAATACCAACGAACAGGAGATGGGAACACATGGGCTAGGAGAGGCAAACGACAATGGAGAGAGGTTTGTGAACTTGTGCACCAACAACATCATGGTGATAGGTGGAACAATATTCCCACACAAATGGATACACAAAGCCACATGGGCATCACCGGGTGGAGGAACAGAAAACCAGATAGACCATTTTTGTATATATATATATATCTTGCAAGTTTCGCCGCTCACTTAGAAATGTCCAAGTGATGAGGGGAGCAGATGCACATTCAGACCACTACTTGCTCCTAGCAGTTGTCAAGTTTATGTTGAGGAAGTCTGAACAAGTGTATGATTGCAATAGGCTGAAGTTTCATGTGAACCTTTTACATGACAAACTGAAGAAATAGGAATTCCGACTGGCATTGAGCAACAGGTACCAATGACAAGAAGATCTAGAGGAGATGATCAGATATAAAAGAGCATTGGAGGAAAGTCAGAGAAGCATTGTAAATCTACGTGTAAAGAAGAACTTGGACCAAAGTCACACAAAAACAAAGACTGGATTACACAGAGGTGTTTAGATGTGGTGGTGGAAGAAAGAAAGAAACTGAGGACTTCAGTCAACAACAGCAGGACCAGAGCAGATAAGATGGGGGCACATTAAGTGTATGGAGAAATGAATAGAAAAGTAAAGAAGGCCATTCAAAGGGACAAGAACACCTTCTTGGAAAACTAAGCAGAAAGAGAAGAGAAAGCAGCGGCAGACAGAACACCAAATCACCAAAACTCTCTCAGGGAAATAGAGCAAACTAGCAAACCAGCATTAGGCTACCGGTGAAAAACTTGGATGGCACTCCCATCTTTGATAGAGAGGGGCAACTTAATAGATGGAGAAGACACTTCAGCCAACTTTTGAACAGACCCGTACCAGAGAATCCTCCAGAGATCCTTCTAGCAAGACCTGATCTGCCTATAGAAACTGGAACTTCCATCAAAGGAAGAAATAGCAAATCTTCCAAATGGAGTCATGGAAGGCAGCAGGGCCAGACATCATTCCTCTAGAAGCGCTTAAAGCCGATATACCAACTACAGTGGAGATACTGCATAGCTTGTTTGATAAGATCTGGAAAGAGGACAAGATTTCAGATGAATGGAAAGGACACATCATTAAACTCCCAAACAAAAGCGATCTAAGCAACTGCAATAACTACCGAGAAATCAGCCTCCTGTCTATACCAGGGAAAGTACTTAACAGAATCATCCTCAACAGATTAAAAGATGTTACACATATGAAGCTGAATGACCAACAAGCCGGATTTAGGAAGAACAGACCCAGTGGAGACCAGATAGCTACTTTCAGTATTCTTGTGGAACAATCAAAGGAATGGAACTCGTCATTAGTCATCAACTTCATCGACTTTGAAGAAGTGTTTGACAGTGTGGATTGAAGTGTACTGTGGAAACAGATGCGCTATTATGGAATCCCAGAGAAAAAATTGTCAACTTAGTGAAAGAACAAACTGCAGAGTCTTTCACGAAAGCCAAATATCAGACCCCTTCAATATCTTCACAGAAGGGAGGCAGGCATGCCTTCTTTCACCTTTCCTCTTCATCCTGACCATTGACTGGATCATGAAGGAAACCACCAAAGGAAGAAGAAATGGAATACAGTGGACACTATTGCAACAGCTAGACGACCTTCATTTTGCAGACGACATAGCACTGATATCTCATAGCCAAACTGAGACGCAAGCAGAGATGGACCAACTTACAAGCTCGCAAAAGGAGTAGGTTTGAGAATTCATCCAGGAAAAACCAACATGATGAAGATAGGAAAGGTACATGTATCTGCTTTGGAGGAAGTTAAGGAATTCACATACCTTGACAGTTTCTTTTTAGACAAAAAGGGAGGAACTGAGGCCGACACCAGAGCGAGAAATGGCAAAGCAAGGACGGCATTTATCCAAGTACTGAAGGTGTGGAGAGCAAGTAAAGTGCCAATCAAGACAAAGATCAGACTCTTCAAGTCTAATGTGAAATCGGTCCTGATGTATGGATGCGAAACATGGACAACC
>JBDFRD010260532.1:0-10984 GCA_039654405.1 Bullina lineata
TCTCTCTCTCTCTCTCTCTCTCTCTCTCTCTCTCTCTCTCTCTCTCTCTCTTTCTCTCTCTCTCTCTCTCTTTTTTTCCTCTGCCTGTGTCTGTCTCTCTTTCTCTCTCTCACGCCCATTCACACACACACACACACACACACACATGAACGTTCTCTCTCTCCCTCTGACTCGCCCCTCTCCCTCTCTTATCGTCTCCTGTTTCTTCCTTCCTGAACTTCCTTTCCCTTTCTCTCTTCCTTCTCTTTGTCTCTCTCCATGCATCCACACCTTCTCACGTCCTGTCACATTCTCTTTTTATTTCCCCCTCCGTCTCTCACTACCTCCTCTCTCTTTAAAGCCTCCAACAGACTCTCGATTTCTTTGTCATTTTTCTGACTTTCTCATTTTATCTTTATCACTCTCTCCGTCTCTCACTACCTCCTCTCTCTTAAAAACGTCTAAGTCACTCTCAATTTCTTTTTCTGAATCTTTCTTCCATGACTTACTTTCTCTCTCTCTTATTCTTTGGTTCTTTCGTACCTCCCCCTTTCAAACAATCAGCTGGTGCAAAAGGATTATGAACATACGGCAATACAACTGACAAATGAAACGGACAGTATGAATATGTCAGTATATGTGTCAGTTTGTGTGAGATTGAGACCACAAACATACGGCGATACAATAGACAGACGAAACCAACCTTATGATTATGTCAGTATATGTGCTAGTTTGTGTGGGATTGAGACAAATTTCCTGTTATAGGAAAAAACAACCTAGTAACTTGCTTTGAGATCACTTCAAGAAAATAGACAAATTCCAAAGAAACCGATACAAACTTCGCCAAAAGTTCACACGCTCAGAATAACAACCGCGGAATTGTCAGAAACAGCAAACTGTTGGGACATTTGTAAAGTGACTTGTACAATGTACTCATGGACCTGTACAACGTACTCATAGACTTGTACAATGTACTCATAGACTTGTACAATGTACTCATAGACTTGTACAATGTACTCATAGACTTGTACAATGCACTCATAGACTTGTACAATGCACTCATGGACCTGTACAATGTACTCATAGACTTGTACAATGCACTCATAGACTTGTACAATGCACTCATAGACTTGTACAATGTACTCATAGACCTGTACAATGCACTCATGGACCTGTACAATGTACTCATAGACTTGTACAATGTACTCATGGACCTGTACAATGTACTCATAGACTTGTACAATGTACTCATAGACCTGTACAATGTACTCATAGACTTGTACAATGCACTCATAGACTTGTACAATGCACTCATAGACTTGTAGAATGTACTCATAGACTTGTAGAATGTACTCATGGACCTGTACAATGTACTCATAGACTTGTACAATGCACTCATAGATTTGTACAATGCACTCATAGACTTGTACAATGTACTCATAGACTTGTACAATGCACTCATAGACTTGTACAATGTACTCATGGACTTGTACAATGCACTCATAGACATGTACAATGCACTCATGGACCTGTACAATGTACTCATAGACTTGTACAATGCACTTGAGATGTCTAACTAGAATAGCATTTAAAACAAAAGATCAATACACTTTGCAAATTTACCAATCATTCATTGTTTGTGAGGGTTAGGGTTAAAGTTATTGCCAAAGAATTTTTACATGCGCAGGTATTTGGATATTTCTTCCGTGTTTGCTCAAGTATTGCAGACTGTTTGTAGTTTAAGTAAAGTGATATTGCAGTCACTGTATATCATTATCTTATTCTCTTTCGTCGTTCTCTTTTCTTCTTTATTGCCATACATGCACGCACACACTCATAGGTTGCGAGACATTATGAAGAAAACGAAAAGCATAAAGTAAACAATTGAATTTTATTGAAAGTAAAAAAAAAAAAAAAAAGCACAAATCTTGGGTCAAGGTTTGATAGCTGACACCCTTGTCAATAAATTGCTCTGATTAATAACACAACACAACACAGGCAAACATATTGTCAAGGTTTTCATAAAGATTGTCATTACTTAACAAACAGATTATCTTTAAACAACTGGCCAGTACATGTACCATCTCTCCTTAAAAAACAAACTAATAAAAATTAAAACAAGTCTTCTCATTTAAAAATAAAAAAAAACTCATTTTGTTGATACATGTACATGTATAAATTTGGAAAAAAGGGGAAGGGGAGATAAAAACGTACAAAAATAATTAAAAGGTAAAAAAATCAATAACGATAAAACAAAGCATTGAGCTTAACAGTTGACAACAATTGTTTTTTTGAATAAACTTTGGTGCTTGACCAGAAACAAATTCAGAAACGATGTCATTCATAAATATGAATTATGAAATCTCCATCAGCACCGCCATCCAAAAACGATATCAACAATGCCATTCCATACATCTTAACAAAAGTCATTTAAACATTAAATAAATCTGAACAAAACGTCATTCAAACATTCAATTAATCTGAACAAAAACATCATTTAAAAACTATGTAGCTGCTACATGCCAAGCTCCTTTGGTTGGTTTCCTGAAAAATGGAAGTAAATGTTTCACTGAAATGTTAGTTTTCCTACAAATTGTGTCCTACAACGCATCTAAGTCAAAGCTACTGTTCACATTGAGGATTATTTTGGCCCCAACTAGGTTTCAATGGCGCAAAGATGAAAAGATTTTTTTTTTAAATAAATCACCACAATTCATACCCCAATGACGCCTGTGTGGGGATGCATAGTGTTTCTCCCTCAAAGACACAACACTGCCACTCTGAGATTGGACCCCGGGATTCAGACACTAACAAACAGCGAATGGTTGGAAAGGACTAGGTTATAACTCTGAGTTATATATATATTCTGAGCTAATGGCAAAGGCTTCAACAATTTTTCAAAACAGATATACGTCACAATTTGAAAGAAAAAAAAACAACGAAAAAAGGACATATTTGAATTTCATATCTGACACAAGGAAATATGAAGATAATGAATGAAATTTAAATTCTCTCCACCTCAGAAGAAAACGTGTTAAAAATAGATCAATGCAAAGGGCCAGCCTTAAACATCTGAAAAGAAGAAAATCACTTTCTGAATGAATCCACCACTGAAAATCCATGTAAGTCACATATGCATGAAAATATATTAATTAAAAATACTGTTGGGTGGGTGTGGTTATGACTAGTTTTATAAAAAGAAAACAAAATTGACACACAATATCTTGTATGTTGCCTAGAATGATTTTAAGCTTTGGCTAATATACTACAGTTAAAAACATGTACCTAATTAATAATAATGGGTATCACTATCACATGTTTTGTTGTGTTAAAACTTTTTAACGCAAACAATCACGATGAAACAAAACAAGTTATGGCAGTATAATATGATAAGGTACATGTATTCTTCATTTGTAAAAAAAACAAACAAAAAAAGAACAACAAAAAACAAAAAAAAACAACCCCCCCAAAAAAAAGTTCTTTGGACATATGAGCACCGTCAAAAACTAAAGTTTATAAAGTGTGACAATGGACCTCATTTTTTTTTTTACAGCACTAGAGGCAATCTTATGGTGGGAATGACATTTTTGTGCCATTTCACTCAAGTTTGGGCTAATAATGATTCATAGAAGTAAATTTGTTTTAAAGGAGAAGGCAGCTTTGGTCAAAAACAAATGAAGCAAATGTCTTAGTTTCCACTACCTGAAGCCTAGATCTAAATCTCTTGCTTCAAAGTTTCGTGTGCTGCCACTGAACTACCAAATCAAAGTACAGTCTTCACAAAAACTTAAGGACCAGTCAAAATAACAGGTGTCATTTTCAAAAAAATCTGCAATTTTGGCAAAACAAGAAAAGTGGTCCTTAACTTTTTGTGAAGGCTGTATTATTTGTATGTGAAACTGATGTACATTTTGCCCACAGACTACGTGATGCGTGAAATCTTTCACATAGATCTGATATAATATCATGAGCATGTTTCCCAGTCATCATTTGAGAGGAGAATAAACATGTCAAAAACCATGAGGGGCAACATCATCTTTTTTTTATTTAATTTGTTTTTAAAAATGGAACCAGGACTAGAACAATAAATTTGAGAGTACATGTACAACGTTCTATGATCCAATTTGTGATAAAAGGGAAATAAATGTATTAATAATGATTTACCCCCCCCTCCCCAATTTACATGAAGGCAAGGGATGTTAGGAATACATGAAGCTGCCCCATGTAAAATGTATTTGAAGCTATTTAAATAATTTAGTAAAACTTTTTAAAAAGAAAAGTCATAATATTATTACTGTCTATTAAAAAAAAATGCACTTTCTGGAACCATGCATTTCATAAAAATAATGTGCAATCATCTTTGGTCGATTAAAATAAAAAAAATATGCAACTAGCCAAAATGTGAAATGAGACTACGATAAAATTATAAATTTGTAAAGCCACATTGTTTTTATTCCATCAATGGCATTGCTTATAGTGTAGAAGGGCAATTAGTTCTTTAAACAGGAAATCATTCCACGCTCCCTAATCATTGATTATTTATAACCCAATACTTGAGTTATTAGCGAGTTATTCACAACTTTGACAAAATAATAAAATGATACAAAGCACACAGAATTTATATATTATGCTGCTGAGTAGTAGAGATTAGTGCCCATTCAGTCCCATGTATCTCTCCTCTCAGCTACATTTAATAAATTCAAGTCCTGAACACCATCTGTTAGTCGGGTTTTGTGCTTGACCAATAAACTGATTCGCTAAATTGTTTCAGGTAGATCAGATGTAGGCCAGCTTCTTTCTTTCTTCTCAACCCATGCCCATGTTGACCCATCTCTTCTTCTGAGTCCTCAAACTCGAATCAGAAAAAAATGAGTCCTCTGTTTCATACCGATTTAGATTTACAAAACAAAAGTCAGACAAGCTTGAATCAGAATACATGAATCCTATGTTTCGTACTGATTTAGATTTACAAAACCAAACTCAGAGATGATCGTCCTCACTTTCACTGGACATAAGCGGTTGGTCTTCCATTGAAGTGATCACTTCTCGTAAACTCACGCACTTCAGTACATAATATAGATAATTATCAAACTAAATTGCCAAATTATTTCAGCCACAAATTCGATTCTATTTTCATTCATTACATAGTACACAGGTACACAGGAACCAGCATTTCCACTACTTCTGTGCAGCAACGCAAATTTATGCCCTGAATATATCATTGAAAAGGAAAGATAAAACGCTGCATACCTTGCTCTAAACTGGTCCATTACACATCAAAATATCACATGAGTATATTAATGTTCAAAAAATCGCACACTTCACAAATGTCACTTGTCTTCCCCAGATTTTCATTCAGTATCAGGGGAACAAGCTGACCGATAAAGAGCCACACAGGAGGCTGAGCCAGTAAAAGCTGACTTGTGTTTGAGCTGAACCATAGACATCTGTGAGCTCCATGGCATTGGCTGTCTCCAGTACAACGTCCAGTCGGGTCACTCCAGACGCCTGGACCGTGAAAGGGACGGAGCGGTTGCCATAGCCACTAGCTGACACCTGTGAAAGAAAAATTTTAGGTGAGGATTTTCATGCAAGTGAAAGTGAAAAAGGTAGTTATGTGTATTATTTAGGTGAGAAAGGTGATTCTTATACTGTAGCAGGTAAGAAAAGCCAATGCAGAAAGGTGTTTATGTCAGGCGCAGGTGACAGAATGTATTCTGACTTGCTGAATAAAAAAACGTGACTGATGTACCAGGAGTCCGAGGAAACGAGCAATAATATTTATTCATAACATGAACCAACTCTTTTAGAATGTGTATTATTATTATTATTAGTAGTAGTAGTAGTAGTATAAAGTAGTTGTGAGAGCAATACAGCTTGTGCTCTGACATTGATACATGTGACTAAGATGTTCCAGATTTTTATCGATACATGGAGATGTATTTGGCAGTTGAAATACAGCAGTCTCGAGTTTTTTTGTTACCTGTTTTATGGTGTAACATTTTTTATCATTTCATTATTATTCCCAGCTTCATTGCAGCTGTATAATTATTTCCATTTTCTTGTAGAACCCAGAAATAAACATTTGAATTTGTACTCACGAAATGTAATGTAAGGGCGGTAACTGTGTATACCATTGATATTTAAGAAAACATGTAGTTGTCTCCCTTTGACCAGAAAAATATGAACATTCTCGGCCCCCAAAAATGTAAAAATTATTAAATACATAAATAAATGAATGAAAAATATAAAAGATAACAAATCAACAACTCTCGTTCAGTGCTTGAGGTATATTGTTGTGTTTTACTAATATATGAGAATTTTCATGAAAAAGGTCCCAAGGATGGGCAGCAGCAGGACAATTCAAACCTGAACTTGTATATTATATACATGCTTATATATATACACACACATACATTAGCTGCCTGAAAGATTGGGGATGCCTTGAAAATGTACCGAAATGGCTACTTAAGAAACAGTAAGTCCAGTATTGCAGATAGAAAAACTCTGAGTTAATAGCGGTGTAACAAAGAAAAAGAAGATACATAATATATTATTTAAGAACGAAGATTTCAGCTATTATTTTAGGATATGTTAATTCTTATTCACTTCTTGACGTCCCAATGGGAGTCTGCTTTCTTCTGAAATGACCATCATGAAGCAATGAAGATGTAGAAATCTTACTCTACCTGTAGTACATACGCCCCAGGGAGGAGAAGTTTGTAGTATTCCCCGAGTTCTGATGACCGGAACACGATGGACTCACGACCTTCTATGGTGACCGCTGCCCCGTGGAGTGGAACCTGCGTGGGCAAATCCATGCCTGTTTGTGCAGTAATCACACCTTTCACACCTGACAGGTGAGAAATAGAATAGATTACTTCTGATAGTTAGATTTGATGATATGATATTAATCATGTAGGTGAGAAATAGAAGAGATTACATCCGCTAGTTAGATATGATGATGATATAATATTAATCATATATACATGTACCTAATTTACACTTAGATAAGCCGTTGTGAAGAGAAAACTGATGGATTTGGTCTTTTATAAATCAATATTTTGTCATAGCAACTTGAGTTTGTTCTTTTCCTTTTTTTTTTACTTGATATCTTTAAAATATATATTTCATGCCAAACTGGCCTTTTTGAGTGTAACATTCTTATTCAAAAGAGTCATTATGCATTTTTCGATCATCATGTTGTGAAAAGTGTATTATTTTTAGTCTTCATGGTTTCAAAAATGAATGCAGATTTTAATTTTTTAACTTAATATTTTCATATGGTCTCTTCATATATAAAGGTTTCACACAAGAACTTACAGGCCCCAAACAGATCATGCTAGTAAACTAGAACATTTGAATCTCATTACAATCAAAAAAAGGAAAGAGGATGTTATAAAAGCATACAGGTCTTCCCCATTTCATCAGGTGCTCAGAAGGTATTTTATTATGTGTCCATCTCATCAAACCAAAGATGAAAATATCATATTGAGAGTGTCAGGCACAAACCAGCCGAGTAAAGGAATCCAAATTTCATAGAAGAGGCAAAAAAAATACATAAATAAAAATTACTTTTAAAACAGGAAGTTTTGCAAACAGAAGATGAATGGGATGTATGTTCACCTGAGCTCATTATTTTTCAGAATGAATTTGGTCTATATACATATTCCAGCCATGGCCATTTTGAGATGCTCTAAACTAAAAGTGCCTGGAGGTTTTGTGCCATGTCGGTGAGTTCGTCGGTTTGTACATTCATCAGTTCATTGAACAAGCCAGTTGAAAACATTTTGTGCCAAGAAAAGGGAATAAAGTAAAACCCAGCCAAATTGTTCACATGCATAGAATCTATTTGAAGCATTTCTGTAGGATGAAGCCTTGAGGTATTTTTACACAATACACAATGTATACCAGAATGAGTGACTGCTTACCAAATTTTATCTCTAAAATTATTTGTAGAAATTTCGGACTTGGCTGGTTTGTGCCCGACACCATCGATATATATATATAATACGATACCTACCCATATGCACAGTGGTGAGGAGGTTAATGAGGGCATCTCTGTTATATTCCCACATTAGGGGCAACTGGTGGCGATCTGGGTACTTGCAGCATGACATCTCAATGAGCACCTCGTAGCCGCTGGCATTGCGATACATGTAGTCCTGCATTCCTCCTGGACACACAGAGAGAGAGAATCAAGGATAACGCATTGCATATGCTTCTTACTGAGGAACGCACAAACATTAAAGAAAAATGATGCCACATTGTTTGTGTTTGTGTGTGTGTGAGAGAGAGAGAGAGAAACAGAGAGACTCACACACAGACACATGCACTTTCTCACTATCTCTCTCTCTTCCGCTCTTTCTCTCCCCTCTCCCTCTCTTCTCTTTTGCCTCCCTCTCCTGCAGACAGAAATGTAGAGCGTTGGTTGTTATTGTGTCTGTCTGCTTTGGGATAGCTCCTTTTATTTGCATTTGCCCAATGTGAATTTTTCCGCTTCCCTGCAGCATTCACCCAATTTTTTTGGGCGTGACAACTTCATAACCTATCAAGCTCTGGGACCGTAAAATGGCCAGTGCCGTCGGCGATCTCAGACCTGACAGAAACAGGACTGGAAAGCCGTCATTAAATAGATCTAACCCAACGAAGAAGAAGTAGACCGAATCACTGTTGAGTTTGTAGCAGGGAAATGAGAGAAGATCAAGAAGAAGAGAAATAAGACATTAATTAGGCTAAATAAACTCCGAGAAAAACATACATTTCCATACAAATAAATAAGCAAAACAAGAACGTTCTTTTGGCCTTCCATACTTACCAAATACTGGGTACCAAGCGGCACCGTTGGTGATTCCGTTTTCAAAAGTATATTCACAAAGGTTACCCATATGCATACTGGCGTGGGTAAGGGAGAAGGTCAAGGACAGATAACGAAAAACGTCATCGTCTGGAGAAGCCGAATATCTGGCAACAGACTTTTCTGTGGAAAGAAAATCAAGCATGATCATCGACAGTATCAAGCATGATATGTTATGTAAAAAAAAAACAGCCCGCCATCTCATTCACTGCAAAGATGTGGAGAGGACTGTATCAATTTGTAAAGTGCTGAGTGTCTTGGTGGTACCGGTAGATCTAATATGCATGGATTTGAACTCAGACGTCCAAATGTAACTGATTTAAAAAATTAAAAGACCAATGCCTTTCCATGAATATAACATACACAAACAAACGCAGACATATAGAACACACACATACAACAGGTCATACTTAGGGGACCCTAGATCATACTTAGTGTGCATCGTACCCTAGGTCTGAGCGCATCATGTCGTACTTAGTGCACTCTAGGTCGTTCTTAGGACCCTAACGCCTTACTCAGGATCCTAAGTTCTACTTTGGACTTTTTATTAGGACCCTGAGTCCCACTTAATTCTTGACGCCTTGGAACCCTTAGGCACAATGGCACACATGCACAACAAACATGCACAACACAAAAAGTCCCTTGCCTCCTGGATAAGTGGCGAATGGATAGACGACGACCAAAGCGCCCCCGTGCAAGTTGGCAGAGAGCACGAAGGGCACAGAGTGAATCCACGCCCTGATGGCGCTGGTCTCCGGCTGTTCTGGTACAGCCTCTTCTCTACCGGGGTCCGGGAAGTTACGGTTCAAGTCATAGCCCATGGCGTTGGATCTGGGGGAGGGGGAAGGTACAAGAGAATAAATATTTCTTGTCAGTTTTTCCCCTTATGTGCTGACACAACACAACGAGGGTTATGCATAGTGAACAAAGTAACGGTAAGGGAGAATGCTTCCAATTTTTTTTGTGGCGTTCTCAGGCCTCACTAGCTTCTGTCTTCGTGTCAGCGCCATCTTGTTTTGTAGCCGCACCTCACACCGCTGCAATATAATAACGTTTTTGCGGCGCTACTCTGCAGTGAAACGGGCGCCGCAAAAGACACAGTTTCACTATAACTGAGGCCTAATGGTGACAGAACTAAAGAACGTGTGTGAACAGTATTATTTCTCTATCAGGACTTACTGCCCCGAATTGCGCGGAACACAGCCTGCCTCAGATTTCAGTGGAAAGCAAAACCTCTTGGCTGAACATGCTGACCGGAAAGCAATGACAATCAACTGGGTGTGACTCAGCAATCTTTGGGAACGTAATGCATCCAAGGACCGCGTTATTTTCCTTCATTTTAAATATGCATAGATCAATACATGTAATTGTTTTGCCAATCAAACAGGTTCGTTTTTTCTTAATGTATCAATCTGTTTGTAGGTACATGTTGTACTAATAAAAGGCTAGCTCAAAATCGGCGCAACTGATTACAAGATACGCGACGTGGAGACAAACGGTTCTCACCGAAAAATGAGAAACAAAATGCAGCACGTCAAAGTGCCTTTTTTGTGGGTGGGTGGGGGGGGGGGTTAATTTCAACCATGAGTTTTTTAAAATTCAAATTTCGTCACAGCATACACCAATGTTCCATTCCACCTTATTGCGTAGGCTACCTAACCTTTAATGAAACAAAATACAGCTTTTATTCAGCAGCAAGAACACAATTTCGAACAAAACACGTCGCTATAAATAATATGCAACCCAGCGGTCTATGCTAGCACAAATTACTAGGATTATGCTGCGCAACCAACTCCCTTTTCAATTTACTAGCGCATTTACACATATCTCTGAAATTACACAGGAGTATCTTCTGTCAATAAGATGTTTTCAAACACCCATGATGTTGTTTAAAGTTTAAGGGTGTTTATTTTTACTGTTGAAAGACAATGCTAGGAATAGGAATTGTTCAAATGATCAGTTGTATTAACCAGTTCTGAGAACTGGCGTCTGCCACATTTTTTTATTTTAGATTGTATGTATTTAAACAAAAACTGTTTGCACTTATCAACAACTCATGGGAGGGGCCAGGGAGGGGAGAGAGAGAGAGAGAGAGAGAGAGAGAGAGAGAGAGAGAGAGAGAGAGAGAGAGGGAGAGAGAGAGAGAGA
>JBDFRD010260754.1:8237-21829 GCA_039654405.1 Bullina lineata
CAGTCAGTTACAGCACCACCTCAAAAAAGCAGAATATGGTAAGATGGGATTCTCTGTGGGATGCTCTGTAATAGGTGAAAACATATTTGGTTTCTCTTTGTCACAGGAAAAAGGAAAATGTATGTCATATAACTGGGTCCCTTTGTTGTACATAAACAGAGAAATATAATATGAGTACATGTAATATACATGTTTTATTTATTTTCATTGGTGCAATCAAGCATTAGATTGAGTCGGTAAACACACACACATACACAAGACCCATAGGTTGCATTTCAAGGGGAAATAACGTTGATGAGTCATAAAATACTACAATAAAACATTGGTTATTGCCCTTAGACCTTGGCTCGAAGATTTTCTTTGGGCGCATGCCACATTGATTTCGTGGCTCAGGCATCTTCCCAAGATGGCTGCTTTCGACAGGCTGTAAGAATTTTTCGCCTATATGTGAAGTAAGTAGAATTTGCCTTCTTTTATGACTGACCATTTAATGGGGTAATTGTGAATATTCAATTTGATGCATAGGACACAAAGGTAACATCTAGTTACGCATCATTTTGACCGCTATTGTGATGACTAATATCATTGCAATGTGTTGCTCCCCCTTATCCCCACCCCTGCGATTATGAGTGTGAGTGTAAGAATGCCTTCTTCTGGCTTCTGGCTAGTGCCGATTCAAAAGAGAACAATCGACGAATCGAACTTTCGTTTTCTCGGTTTGCTCGTGTCCTTCAAAGTCTCGTGATTGTTAAAGATCATAATAGGCCTACGTAACAATACTTGGTCTATTGTGGGTATCGACGGCACTTCACCAGATCCTGATCCATAACTACTAGGGATAGGCTAGGCCTATCGCACACTGCTTGCAATCAACAAAGGCATACGCCACGGTGCAGTCTCGTGTTTCATCATAGTCATTGTATTTCATGTTTATAGGGCATAGGGCCTAGGCCTACGGAATAGAAGCACAGTGTTTTTGTTGAGCTGTTTATTGTTCATTGATTCATTGATCAGCTTTGGTTTTTTAAAGCTTCCTTAAGTCTACAGTTTTACAGGCATGCATGCATGGGAATTTTAGGGCCTCTACGTCTACATCTGCAGGCCCAGACAGTCAGTGCTCCAATAGATCTAATGTTAGGCGGTTGACCATGGTCATGTCAAGGAAAAAGTTTTGATTGCAATCTATTGTTTTTTATGAATCAATAGATCTATTCTAGATCTAGATCTAGATTTCTAAATAACACAGCATACAGATTCAGATGATACATGTAATTTTCAAAATCTAGAATCTAGATCTAGAGATCTAGATTTTTTTCCCATGTCTTTTGAAATTGTAAAATTGCATTAACATTGTAAATAAAATGCCTTCAGACCAGAAGGCAGCAGTATGATGTAGATGTAAAGAAATGGTTCCAAATAGCCTATTCTTTGTACCCCAAACAATTTTTCTTAGAAAAAGGAAGAGAATGGTCGTTTTAACCATCTTACTGGTGAATATATAAAAGTAGATTTCTGCATAAAATTTATTTTCATTTAAAAATGGAAATTCCAGATTTCCAAATTGGCATTAAAAGTCGCCATTGGTGTAGCCAGTTTGCACTGTATCAAGAAATTCTACAAATTCAATGTATAAAACTGGTGTACTGAACTTACATTTTTAAATTATCATCAAATTAATTTTAAAGTGCTTTGTTTATTTCTGTATTGTTTTTTTTTAATTTATCTTTTGCTTGCATTTTCAAAATGATTGTTTTCAGCTTTTTTTAAAATGTCTCAACTTCAAATTTTTAAATTGACAGTTCCAGCTGACTTGTCACACTATTACTGTTCAAGTTAAATAATTATTTTTGAATGCATATACACATGATTCATAGTGTTAATGTCCAATAATATGCGTGATAAATTATATCCTTTTTAAAAATTATTTTAAGAAATTATGCTTCTCAACATTCTCCACAAACTGACAAATAAAGGTTATTTTGTTTTTTCTTATTTTTCCCAGGGGGAAGAAACTGCTGTTTCGCAAGTCAGAGGTGAACTTCTTGTGAGAATGAAAATGCATTAAAGACCATCACTTTCAACTAGCTTTGCTCGACTCTCATCAAATTTCGCTTGCTTTGAAGAGAAAATCGGACGATACCACCATGGCTGATGACCCAGGCCACAAAGCTATGTTGTACTTTTTGGAAATCCTCATGTACAGCAATGCTCCCATGAGCATCAGCCAGCTTGCCGGCCGCTTTGGAAGCCGCAATTTCACATCTGAGATGCGCCAGAGCGCCGGTGGAAATGAAGCTGGCCTCAAGAAGTTTCTTCTGAAGTACCCCTCGCTGTTCTCAGTCAATGGGAACTTGGTCAGCCTGAACGATGGTTCCAACCTTGGGGGGAGTTTTCGTGAGTCCAGCCCCGCCTCCTCCTCTGGCCAGTCTTGTCTCCCAGATGTCTCCACAGAAACGGAAGCTGTGCAGTTCTTCCGGGCCAGAATTCTGAAGAAAGGAGACAAGTGGATGCCAGTGCGCAGTCTGGCCGGACACCTGTCTCAGGCCTTGCCAGAGATCCGGGAGTGTGTGGGGCCACAGAATGAGTTCTTATCCTGGCTACTGAAACATCCTCTCATTTTCGAAGTCAGGGATGACAACGTATGCCTTAAAGACAACATTCGCTGCAACGCCGCTGACAGTGACTCCTCCTCTGAGCCTCCTTCCATACCTCCAACGACTCCTAAGATCAAACGGAGACCCAAGTCGCAGGAAGTTGCAGAAATGCAGAAGCCACAGGGAGGAAGGACGGTCACACTGGCGCCAGCTCCTGCTTCGGCCTCTTCTGGTCCAGGCCATAAGGCAGGCCCTGTCACGATGACTGCCAATGAGTACAAGGCTGTGATGTTCATCAAGAGCATTATTCAGAAAAAGGGAGACATGAAAGTGAACAGCTTGTCAGGCCACTTTAGCCAAGCCCCTGAAAGTCTACGCAACACCATTGGGTGGAGTAAACCTGAGCTGCATAAATTCATCTCAGCCCATGACAATATTTTCACTATTGGGGAGGACGAAGTTGTGTCAGTCATTAAAAACACTCGGCTGAATGTGATCATCACGGGTAGTCGCCCACATGTCCAGACCAAGCCAGCGGTCAGTGGCCGTAAAGGTCAGATCTTCCACGTGGCCAAGCTTTGGGGAATCATCGACCTGGGCATGCATGAACATGTGTTCATTGACCGTACCATCTTTGGCAAGAATATCGATGACCTCAACAAGTTGTTGCAGGTGGGAGAGTGGGTCTTCTTCGATGCTATCCCTGCCCCGAAGGGCAGTCGCGCCCGATGGAGGGCCACCAAGGTGTGGAAGGAGAACGAGTCCATCGAAGATCTCATCGAAAAAGTGGTGGCCAAACTGGAGCTGCCAGTGGACGGGTTGAACAGGGAATTACCGGCGCCGCTGGGCAGCATGAACGACGAGATCAGGAAAATCTACCCAGACCTGGATGATAGTACCTTCTCCTCAGCCACGCCCCTCAACATTGGAGGGGTGAAGTACTCTTTCCAGGATGCAGCCCCCAGTGGCGCTGGTGTTGTGCCAGTGTGGAACTTCCATCATGTAGAGCTGGAAGGTATGAAAGATGTGGACGAACTCAACTTCAGTGACGATGAAGGGGAGGTAACTGCCCAGGTGTCCATGGTAGCTGAGAGGCAGTACATGAATCGGTCTGTCATGTCAGACAGTCCTCGCTCGACCGCCACTAGCCCAGGCTCAGGTATTTTGAGGAATGGCCTGGACTCAGGGGAGGGGGCTAAGAAATTTGCCTCGATTGGATGCCAGACGATTGTCACAGGGGATGTTTTGGCCACGCAACTTTTCCATGAAGATCTTTAATGGATCCCATGATACTCACTTGTCTCCGAGTCCAAGTGTAAGGGTTGAGATTGAACAGGAAGGAAAAAGGAAGGGTAGAGGATTTTTCTTTGTTCTAACTGGATTTTCTTGAGCTCCTTAACTTCAAGATATTTTAGCTTTTATAGTTTTTAACTTATGGTGAAGGTTGGTCTGATTCAGTTTTTACAATACAGTTGCTTTATTTATGATAAAAACACAAGTCATGATGATATTATACTTATCAACAGCCATAGCTATAAGACAATGCTTCAGATGTTTCAGCCAGGTATCAGCACGCGCATCTTTTTCCATAGATCTTATAATGGGGCTTGTTCAGGCAACAGGAAATTATTGCTTTTGTTTTCAATTCCAAGATATTTTCTCGTCAACGCTCCTTTCAATCATTTGTCATCTGTACAAATGTATATATCAATGTTTCCCTCATAACAGTTTTATTCAAGGAGTTTGAAACCCGATGCCAGACTAACCTCAAAATATGATTCAGTAGAATAGAAGATTTTCATTTTGTTGGACTCTTCGATTGATATGTAGTCATCTTTGTCTGTGCTAAAGAAAAGTATACTTTGTTCTGATCTTTTTATATGTTTGAAACTATTGAACCTTCAAAACAAAGAGCAATTTTCTTCATTGCAGATAAATTGCATTTAAGAGCTCTTTTCATATATCTTGCTAAAATTTGCTTTCAGCAGTTTCAGAGCTTTTCTTCTTTGCTAGAAATTGCCCGCAGAGCAATGCTCTTTACCGATATATAGATCTAAACTGCTTCAGAGTTGTTTTTGAATTGCTGCAAAGATGAAATGCTTCAACATATTTTTTTGTCCATCTTTCTCTGCATTTTGCATGTTTTCACTGACAATCAGCTTGTGCCTCATTCTTGAAGGACTTTGCACTTCTCGCCTTGCTTTTCAGATCAAACCTCATAATATTTTTTAAAAGCTCAATTCTTTAGCTGTTGTTACTACTGCTTCTAGACTTACACTACATATACAGATACATATATTTGCATTAAGTGTGAAATTACTTTTTGAAAATGCGTTAAAATTGCATCCTAAATGTTAATACAGACTTTATTGATGCTTCAGGGTAAATCCCAACCTCGCATACTTTATTTGCAGTGCAGGTGACTGTATTTAGTGCCGCACATTTCTAAACAAGTGTATCACCTGGCTTTCTTTAGGGTTTACTGACAGTCAGGTAGGAGATGAATAATTATAACTTACACCATTTATTTCTTTCCCAAGACTGTTGGCACCAGTGATGCTGGTGAAATTGTAATTAAAGACAAATGGAATAGAAATTTTAAGATGTGTTTTGTATCTCATCCTTCAACCCTGAGAGCTCATCCCAGGCAGAACATATCTTTGCTTGTGGGCATTGAAGTCTGACTGCCTGATTTCTGGGCATGCAAACTTCGCTTTTTACATCACCTAAAGGACTGTGATCTCTACCTGAAGAAAAAAAAAAAGGAAAAATACTGCTCCATTATAGTGACAATTTTGTGTTTTCCTTTTTTTTAATCCCTTGAGCTCATGTTGCCAGTAGAACAGAACTAGTTTAAAGGTACCTAAATTAAGAGGCTAATATCACTGGATGCATACCTTCCTTCTATGATGCACACTAGATTTAAGTGGTGTGTGTAATTCACAGAAAAAGGCAATTGTGTAATGAACAGCTTTTTCAGTTTTTATGAAAAGGATTATATACATCATGAAGAAAAGTAATAGATAATTCACTTTTTGAGGAAATACGTTTTATAATTAAAAGTATTCTCCTGAAAAATGAACTCATAATTTTGATCAGTCAGCTATCAGCTTATCTGGGTTTGTTTTTGCATCACTGTAAATGGTTTTACAGATACAATGTTGATTGTACTCACCTAGTGAACGAGCGAAAATCTTATATTTTTACAAACTGATGCAAAACATTTTCTTCGACTGAAATGTAGAACATACGAACTGGAATTGATTTCAGTGTTATTGTTATCTGCAAAAGCCTGTAACATCTTGTGTTGTTTTTTGGGGGGTTGTGGCCAGAGAAACTCAGAAAAGTTCTGCTCACTGTGGAATTTCTGGAGCAACTGAATTCTGATTCAGGCCCATGTCAGCATGGCATTGTGAATAAATATATATATGGGCAAACTCACTCACCACTGGTGGCTCCTTACTGAAAATGAAAATGTTCGTGTGAGGCGAGTTTGCTCCAATTCTGTAAAGCAATAAAATTAGACACCTCACCCTGTGATGAGGTTGTGCAACTGGTGCCATGGAAAAAGTTTGTTCAATTTTTGATTGTGGAACATTCATACTTAAAGGGTCACAATGAAACGAAAGCGCTGATTGATTTTAGCGCATCTTTGATGACCATGTGGCCATGAAGCCATGGTGGGGAGTTTGATGTATTGTACTCTATTTTATACATTTATAATGATGTGATATTTTTTATGATAATGTCATGTAAGAAACGGCCATTTTATGAAAATTTGGTTGTAAACCTCTCAACTTAGCCAAAATCAACAGAAATGTTTTCCGTGAAGTTTGAACAAGACATGTAGAGACAAGATATGAACTGAAGAAGAATTGTACATTCTGAAATTTTGTCTGTATACATTTGTACTACTGTATAATCATGTCATGTATACATGAATATCAAAGTCAAGATTTTGTTTTAAATTTAATATTTTATTCTTCAAGCGTTTACTTTTTTTTCTGTAACTTGTTTAATACTCAAGTTTGAAAAATAATCACGATGAAGTAAGGTTTTATAAATTATATCAGAGAAGATAAAATATAAAGTTATATAAATGTAATCTGTGTAAACTCTGGTGAAAGATGTAAACTAAGTTCCATGTACCCCAAAAAGTAAGAATTAGTCAATTAACACTATTCCCGGTTTACGAAATGTAGATCTATACATTGTCTTTCTTGTCATTTACAACTTTGTGAAACTGTAAAATACACGTACACAAATACTTTTTTTTTTGTAAGATGACCATTTATATAAGGTTTGTTTTCCATCCTCCTCGGCATTAGTAGTGTAATGGCCTGATTACCTTCCTCTTGTTTGCGTGGATGGATGCTAGTTTTACTACATTTTTAACGTGTGGATTACAATCAATGTTAGAAAAAAATCTGTCTGGAATAATGACAATTGTACCGGTATATTAAAAACAGATCTGGAGTTTGTTGCTGGTGAAAGTAAACAAAACAAACAAAAAACCCTTAGATCACAGGTATTTTATGCTAGTTCTTTGGGAGTTTTTTTATTTGTTATTGTTCTTAATCTTATACGTGGACAGCCATTTTAAATGAACAAATTTGTTGACCAGTGAAAAACAAATGCTTGAGTGGTGATGAGACATACTTCATCTTGTACTTTTTTTTTTAAACTGTATAATGTTAAGGTATAGATCTAAATCAGTTTGTTACTTGGAAAAGGGGGGGGGTGTATTTTCCTTTTTTTCTTACCGGTACTTTTTTATATTGAGAGAAAGAAAGCTCTTGCTTTCTTGCCAGGCACTGTCAAAATGCCTGTTGTCAGTCTGCATCACTTATTGGTTGTTTGTGATATGTGCATACAACAGCTGTTGCCAGTTTTCACCCTGTGGTAACTATGTGCACAATATGTTGATTTGATGCAATGGCTTGTTGGCACTTTAAAAACAAAACCATTTTTGTCATATTATGCATTTTGTACACCTTTATTTACTGAAGTGGACAAAGTAATCAGTGTTTATATAGGGATTCACCAAATGGTATGGTACCTTTTTTAAACCGAAGGACAAATCAATGTTTATGTACAGGTAGATTTCAGATCTGTCTTCTCTGACTGATTTTTGCCTCTTCTAAAGCTTTATGGAAAGATAAGAAGGCCAGGTCAAATAATGATGGTTTCTTTTCTTTTTTTTTTTTTTTTTACTATTCATGTCAACTTTTTTTTTTGGTTTCTATTCATGTCAACCTTTTCTTTTTTTTTTTTTTAAAGCATGTTGTAGCTGTACAAAGTCCCAGGGTTCTCCTTTTTATATTTGAGACTTGGAATAAGAAATTATAAAAGACATGAATAAAAGATGCTGTATGTAATACCATTGGAGCATCTTATGCAAGAGGAAATAGATGCATGGTAGTGAACTGCCAGCTTTTCTGATTTTTAGATTTTTTTTACTGAATGGTTTGCTTCGTTAAAGTTGATGTGGAGTTTGTTTTTATATAATTGTTTGGGTTTTTTTTTTCTTAAGAAACTCTCAAGTTTGTTGTGTGGCTCACGTCTTCCACATTGAGATTTACCTCACTCATAAAACAGGCTTACCGTACTATGTACTTGATTATTTTTAAGTCAATTCATGACAGAAGATCTCCTTTTACTGTTTGGACTGTGAGTTCTTTCAGATTCTTATGGATGTTCAGGTTCGTTTTGTCCGTGCATGATTTTCTGACCATTGTAGCTGGAGTTTATTGTACCATGTATCCACATTTTGCAGAAAGCAGATTTTTGTGAGTTGTGAGATTGTGAGTTTGGCCTATTTTTGGAGGGTGAATTCTGTGTTTGAATTTATAAATGTTAAATTATATTAGTCCTGAAAATATAGCAACGAAAACCTCTATGGAATATTTTTGAAACAGTGGGTGATGTGGAATGTATGATGCAGGACATTTTGATATTGCCATACTTCTGTTTTGAAAAAAGCAAATTGAATTTCGATCCGGACTGCATTTGTGAGTTAGATGAAACTTTGGGAAAAGAAACCCTTTGTCAAACTTGTACAATGTATTAGTTTGAATTTTGTAATGCTTTTCTTTTTCTTGAGAACACTTTCTATGTGTAGTAACTAGGTCAAGCACTTTAAGTGAACTTATCGTAATTAATGTTAAGCCAGTAGCGTTTATGCCATAGCTGGGTAAAGTTGAGCTTCAAATCTTCATCATACTACAGCCCCATGCACATGTGTTTGATCCTCTTTACCAAAGGATTGGGTTGCTTCGTAAGACCTTGAATGCTTGAAGCAGTCGGTGTGTTGTGTAAATCAGTGTGCGTGCTACATCATACAGATTCATTTATGACGAGAGAGAGAGGAAGATTGAAGGCTGGGTGTATGATAATCTGGGCATGATATTGTACATTAAACATCACATCACAGTATTAATAACAATGGCATCAAAGGCGTGTGATGTGTGAGTGAGTGGTCAGGTTGTACGTGTCCATCATGTGCATTATAAATGTGTTAGGTATGGTTGTTGTGTTGTGTTAGTATTTGGGGCATGCTGCACATTCTGACACTGTGTAGGCCTATGTGATTGGCACTGCTGTATGTGGGGCTTGAATTATTATTTTGATTCAGTTCAGCTGTGCTGTGTCTAGATGTGTATGATCACGCTCAGCAGTGCTCACTCCTTATGTCATGAGCTTGTGTGTGATTGCAAGTAATCCAAAATTTGGTTATGATGACCATAGGAGTCCACCTTGAACTTGTTTGTCTGCCCCACTGCCTTTTATTTTCCACCCACATGTATTCTGTCTCTATCTCTCTCTCATTCTTTTTCTCGGTCTATTACTCTCTCAACCCCCTCTTTCTCTCTTTTTCTCTCCTCTCTCTCTCATCCTTTCTGTGGTTCTCTCCCTCTCTCCTTCTTTCTCTCTCTCATTCTCTCTGTCTCTCTCTCCTTTCTTTTTCCATCGCACAGGCAGACAAAGTGGTTGCCTGTTTCAGTCTTCAGTCCTTTCCATACATTGTGAGCAAAAGAGTAGAAAGTGACCACCACATCGTTACTCCTCTGTGCATAGAACTCAGTGTTCTTATGTGCCAAGCATGCACCAAATAGCCCACACACTGAATGAGAAGTTGGTATGATTTCATAGAGTGTGCATGGTCCCTTTATTATTATATTCCTATTTATTCTCATGTGCAATATATACCAAATGACTGCTACCTGAGATGCGTCTATTTATAACGTGTCATTCAGTCAGTCATCATTGTTTGAAGCATGTTCATTGTGCCACTCCCTCATACCACCTTGTTCATAAAGGGCATTCACCAACATTGTTTACATGTATTTTTGTCTTGTGTTCAGAAATGCAACCTCATCATTATTTGAGTGAAAATGTGAGGACTGGTAGGCGGGGAAATGAGTTCATTGTTTCTGAATTCTTAGTGACAATTTTTCTGAAAATTTAAATTTAAAGTGGGTGGGGGGCTTGCTCTTTTAGAATAAATTTCGTGAATGTGAAAAAGAAACATTTATTTTTTTTTAATTATTATTTACACTTTGTTCATAGAATAAAAGAATTAATTTTTTTTTTAAAGCCGATTTGGGCCATTTTTTTTAAAAACTTAATTCGGGCATTAACAGTTGTGTTTTCCTCAAAAAATTTTTCAAAATGCATTATGAGCATAGACATTTTGTCTTTGCATTGTTTTTTCCTGAATTTGTTCATCTTTACCCAAATCCATTCGGTGTTTGTCGCAAATAGAAAATAAACCAACAAAAAAAACCAGAACCAATATTTTTCAAACACATTTTTTATCCAAGTAAACACCTTCTTAAGACACAATGATACTGATAGTAGAAGCCATTGTGCGTACGTGTATATAAATGCTTGTTTGCTTCTAACCGTCTATGCATGCAAAACTTTCACTTTCATGTCTCTTCATTGCCAGAGTTATTGGTTTTCCCTGTCTCCACACTGAAAACATTTGGGGTTGAATCTGTATTGAACTTAAACTTATTTTTGTGCATTTTTTATTTGGCTTGAGGATTGTATTGGTTGTGTTTTGTTTTATTTTTATTTGGGGGGTCTTTTTTTTTTTTTTTTTTCATTTTTTCACGTTTCCCACTAGTCCAACATTGCAGGATCTTTTTCTTTCTTTTGAGGCTGTAAAAACTCTCAAGTTTCTGTCTCCTGCTTTTTTCATTGCTGCCATTGATCCCTCAATGTTCAAGTTTCCAAAGATAGTTAGACAAAAATCCAAATGGAGTTATCAAAGATTTTTCCCCTTTGCTGAATGAGAATGTGAACATGACTTTAGCTTCTCATTTAGGAATCTTCTTGTTTATTTTTTTTAATTGAAAAGTATTTACTGTACATCAGTCTCTGGCATACCGCTACAGACATTTTCAATCTTGTCTATTTAATGTGTTTCATTCTGAGTAAATTGTTACATGCATTTCAACCAATGTGAGGTTAGTCTACAGAAGTCGAGTAGTAGTAGTAACATATTTTATATATATAGGCCTATATATAATACAAAACTACAAAATATAAAATGTTCATAATAGTTTGAAAACTTTACTACTCATATGTATACATGTAGTTTCGTTGTAGAAAACAATATTGACTTTTCTTTTCTATCAAACTTGAGAGTGTCTCCCAGCTCATTTTTCACGCTCTTTTACTTTGAGATACAAGTATGATTTATTTTTTTCAGACACCTGCATTTATGGATCTTTGTGGAAATAACTTTGGTCTACATCAGCAATGTGCAACTTTCTAGTGAATTTGAGAACGTACTTTTCAAGTTTGTACAATGATATTTTGGTGCGCTTGCTTGTTTTGTCCTTAGTGCATGCTAGTTGCTGTCATCAGGCCCTCAAGAATTGTGTACAAACTTCTTTCCAACTTCTTTTTGTTCACAACTTGTTAACAATGGGTGTGAGAACTTATTCTACTCTATTCTACTCTACTCAAAATTTGTAGTCATATTTTTGTGATGTGAAACCTAACCAACATAAAATATCTATACGTACAAAAAAAAAATAAAAAATGCAATTTAAAAAATATGAGAAAACTGGCCCAAATGTGTAGTGTTTTCTTTCATAATGTGTTAGAGTTTTTTAAGTCACAGAATGAGATAGAGGTGAGAAGTGAATGTGTGTGTGAGAGAGAGAAAAAGTGTGTGTGTGTGTGAGAGGATGTTTAGTGTATGTGTGTGTGTGAGAGAGAGAGAGAGGGTGTGTAGTGTGTGTGTGGGGGGGGGGGGGAGAGGGTGTGTTGTGTTTGGTGTGAGAGAGGGAGAGGGTGTGTAGTGTGTGTGTATGTATGTGCGGGAGAGGGAGGGAGATGGTGTGTAGTGTGTGTGTGTGTGAGAGGGAGGGGTGTAGTGTATGTGTATGTATGTGAGGGAGAGGGAGGGAAATGATGTGTAGTGTGTGTGTGAAAGAGAGAGAGAAAGTGTGTATGTGAGAGAGAGAGGAAGAGGGTTGTAGTGTGTGTTTGTGAGGGAGAGGGTGTGTAGTGTAGTGTATGTATGTGAAAGAGAGAGAGAGAGACAATCATTGGATCGATAATTTCGAGAGAAGGCGACCTCCACGCTAAGGCTGTGGAAAAATACCATTCATGCACCAACGCGGGTTAACCAGATCGGAGGCTAAAAATAGCAGCTTACGCTAAGGGTTAACCAGCCCTTCCAATAACAACCGTTCTACAGACGTAAGCACAAAAAAAACAACGCTTATACAACAGGCTTGGGGAAGGCTGTATATAAACCCTAGCGCTAGCTCCCACAAACTCAGTGCAAGCCTCCTGTGTAAGACACACACGAGCTGCTAGCATCCCGCTTACTTCTACAACAAAACATGAACGGGCCGTACCGTAGCAGAGTCTGAGCGGGTTCGGTCGCCTTACCAGCCGCCGGACCCGCGATTAGAGTGACCTCCCCTGAAAAACAACAACGCCCCCTTCAGACGGCGAATTCGGCCATGGGGGAGGAGCCACTTCCAGGAATTCCTAAATTCAGAGGGCGGAGTCAGTGAGGGCTAGACAAGCCAGTCGTCTCCTCCCTGGGTTTGAAGGCTCCGCCTACCTGTCCTCCAGCGGCCACGCCATCACACTCACAGTGTGCTCAGTGGTGGTCAGGGGGCGGGGCTGGATGACCCCCCAGGAGAACTGGGCTGAGGGGATGTGAACAGGTCAGTTCCCTCGGCTTGGTTGTTTTGGGGGATAGTTTGTCGGCGCAGGATTGAGAGTTGAGAGCAACGTCGTCGTCGCATCACCAGCAGTAGCAGCAGAGGCATGATCATTATCAGTACCACTATCATCATCACCAACAGTTTATGCTGAATGTCACCATCATCATCATCACTACCACTATCATCATCACCAACTGTTTATGTTGAATGTCCTCTTCCTCCTCCTCCTTATCATCATCATCATCATCACTACGATACCACTATCATCATCAACAACTGTTTATGCTGAATGTCCTCTGCCTCATCATCACCATCATGTATCATCACCACCATCATCATCATCACTACCACTATCATCATCACCCCAACTGTTTATGCTAAATGTCCTTTTCCTCCTCCTCCTCATCATCATCATCACTACCACTATCATCATCACCCCAACTGTTTATGCTAAATGTCCTTTTCCTCCTCCTCCTCCTCCTCATCATCATCATCACTACCACTATCATCATCACCAACTGTTTATGCTGAATGTCCTCTTCTTCCTCTTCCTTATCATCATCACCAACTGTTTATGCTGAATGTCCTCTTCCTCCTCTTCCTTATCATCATCATCACCACCAATTGTTTATGCTGAATGTCCTCTTCCTCCTCCTCATCATCATCACCAACTGTTTATGTTGAATGTCCTCTTCCTCATCATCATCACTACCACTATCATCATCACCAACTGTTTATGCTGAATGTCCTCTTCCTCATCATCATCATCACCAACTGTTTATGCTCAATGTCCTCTTCC
>JBDFRD010260755.1:0-10983 GCA_039654405.1 Bullina lineata
TGGACTCCTAATCCAAGGGTCCAGGGTTCGAATCCGGGAGGTGACCGTGTTGTGTCTTTGGGAAAGACACTTTACACTATTTTTCCTCTCCCCACCCAGGTGCGAATTGGGTACCGGCATATTGTGCTGGAGAAGTAAACCTACGACAGACTAGCGTCCTGTCTAAGAGATGAAGTAAAAATCATCTGTTCCACTTATGGCTACGGAAATCGGAATAAGCTCCAGCTCTACAGGCCTCATAAGCCTTGAAGGAACTTTACTTACTTAAGTACTAAATAATAACTAACTCTAAGAAATGGATATTGTTGTCTTGTAGGTCTTTTTTGTTTTCAAAATAATCTAAATTATACATAATTCAACTAATTGAAATTGAGATTTTGACTTGGACTAAGCGCCTTCCACATCCATAATGCTCTGACGAGGACGCCTCAGCTGCCTCTCTTATCTTTGTTGTGAGATTTCTCCAGCATTTTTTATTTGGGGCCATGAGTTTCAGGAAGTCACTTTTAGTCTTTAGTTTTGAGACTATTAATAATTAATTCCTCCCCTCCATTCCCTCTACTCTCACCCTCCGCCTCGACGCTCAGACAAAACCCAGAATTCAGCGAGGCGGTGAAGCACCTGGAACAGAACCCCAGCTGTCAGTTCCTCCCCTTGTCCTCCTTCCTGCTGCTGCCCATGCAGAGGATCACGCGGCTGCCGCTGTTGGTGGACGCCATCTGCCACAGGATGGAGCAATACGAGCAAGATTCTGCACAGCACAAGAGCGCCAAGAAAGCTCTGGACAGCTTGACCAAGGTGAGAGCTGGGAATATTGTTCCTCTAACTTGACTTATGCCTCTTGATTCCTTAAGGAACAGGGCAGCAATTCCCCTAACACAGAATGGATTCATGTTCCCCTCGTTTTCCACTCGTGATTTGGGGAGAGGTGGAACTGAGTTGATTGTGCAACTAGCACTTCACTTACTTATGCCTCTGCATTCCCGGAGGAACATAGGACCAAAGCAACACTTTTCCATGGGACTCGGTTTTGGGCATCTCTCTTCAACTTTGTCCATGGCATGCCGCATTCTTAATTTCTGCCTCAGTATTTCTTCGCCATGTCTGTTTAGGTCGTCCCACTTTCCACTTTATCTGTGGGTTCCACTCAGGGCTTTGTCTGGTGATGTTTGAGGCTTTCTCAAAGTATGGCCAATCCAACCCCACTTTCTTTTCCTGATTTGGGTAGTTATTGGGGTGTGTTTTGTGCGTCTCATTGTGCATCTAGAGTGACCCCAATTCCCTTTCTATTCAAGATCCGCGTGTGACCCCTGACCCCTGACCCCATTTTCAAAATAGATATCTGTGTGCCTGCTGAGGAATGGTTAAAAGATGTTTTTTATCAAAAGTAACTCCATAATAGGAAAGTCTTCACACTTGTGTGTAATTTGGGAAGTGCTTGTCTGTTCTTTGAACCCTTAAAGACAGAAATGTCGAGCGTTAGTTTGTTTTTGTATTCTTTGGTACAGGTGGTTTTATTTGTATTAACCACTTTGCATCCCTGAGATATAACTTGTCTTATTGTAGAATGTTGTTTTACATTCCATTGCCTTGTATATGAACAGCCTGAGCTTGTCTGTATGGGAAGCATGTCTGACATTCACCTCCTGTTTCTGCCTGTAGGTTGCCAAAAGGTGTAACGAGGCGGCCAAGAAAATGCAGCAAGCAGAGCAGATGTGTCTGTTGGCACCGAACTTGGAGTTCAAGGTCAAGGTAAGGCTTTGATAAAGATAAGATAAGTTAAGATCAAGAAAGATGAGAGGCGGCGCAGGGGTCGAATGGTTAGAGCATTGGGCTTCCACAAGTCGTGTCCTTGGGAAAGACACTTTTTTTTTCTTCTGCCCACCCAGGTGCGAATTGGGTACAAGCATATTCTACCGAGGAAATAAACTTATGACAGACTTGCACCCTGTCTAAAAGATAATGTAAAAATGATCTGTTCTACTTCATGATACAGAAATTGGGATATGCTCCAGCTCTATGGGCCTTTACTTTTCCTAAGAAAGAGAGAATCCATACGTTTTTGTGGGGGATTCGTGTCGACAATGGGCTTCATAAGCTTTGAAGGAACTTCACTTTAACATTATAACTTTTTCTTTGTGGTGCACATTTCTCATAGACAAGACACACCTCTCACGTTACTGAAGACCTGTCCTCTTGGTATGAAAATCAATGTGTCACACCAATTCCTGACTCTTCTTCTCTCCAGGAATTCCCTCTCATCTCGGCCTCACGCTTCCTGGTGAAACTAGGGGAGCTAACCCTGATAAAAGGGGAGGGCACGACACGCAAGCCCTTCGGCAAACTGCTGGGCTCCCACAAGGAACACGTGCACCTGTTGCTCTTCAACGACATTCTGCTGGTCACTAAGAAGAAAGGGTCAGTCTTTATTTCCGTGACCCCAAAATCACTTCTTTTTTTTTTTTATCTTTTTGGGGGCACTTAAGTTAAGAATTTTTTATGTTTTGTATTGTAATTTTCTTTTGATTGATTGATTTTTTATTTGTTTTTTTGGGGGGGGGCTATTTTTTTTTAGTTATTTATCAATTCATTTATTGATTTATATTTTTTTCTTCATTTATTGATTTATTTATTTATGTATTAAATTAGTTAATTGTTTGTTTATGATATTATGTACAACTGCTACTACTACCACCAAGTAGCAAACACGACCAAATGAAGCTATCCCATAGAAATACACAAAGACAAACCGATGTTTCGATAATCTCTGTCTTCCATGGGAACAAAAAGGAACAAAAGACAGTCTCACAGAAATTGTCGAAACGTCAGTTTGTCTTTGTGTATTTCCATGGGATATCTTCATTTGGTCGTGTTTGCTATTTTGCATTTTTCAGCTTCCCTGCAGCTTTCATTCACTTTTTGCATTTATTTCACTTACTACTACTATGATATTACACTAAGAATACTTTGATGGTTTAGGTGAATCTGTGTAGTCTGTTCCTCTTCATTCTCTTAAAAGCCCCACAAGCTCTGACTCATTTGCATTAAACTAACTGATTTTCAGCTACTCCCCCCCACAAACACACCCACACACACCCACACCCACCCTCCCTGTCACACCTTTTTCCATATCTTCTCTTTGCCACCCCTTTCCATATCCAGCCTAAAAATGACACATTTTTCTGCAAGATCAAAAAAAAAAAAATTTTACTTTCATGAAATTTTGCACCCAACCTTACCTCTCTCAACTCCGCCCTCCAGCTCCAACTACCAGGTAAGGGACTACTGCCAGCGGAGTCTGCTCCATGTGGAGGCGATTGAACAGCCGGACAAGTCTCGCCACATCGCCGCCGGCCTGGCCACGGGCGTTCCCAACATTTTGTTCCTGGCGCTGCTGGCGAACCACGAGAACAAGCAGGTGGAACTGGTGTTATCCTGCAAGACAGAGTGAGTTGTCTTTCCTTCTTTCCTTCATCCTCATTTTATGTTATGGGATTGAAGAGATTTAGGGAAGAGGACAAAATTCTTTGGAGAAATATGGGAAAGGGGGGGTGTATTTGACAGTAAAGGAAGCAAGATTTTTCATAATGTTTGTTTATAAAGGAAGCAAGATTTTTTTTTTATTATTTAACAAAGAAAGCAAGATATATTTTTTGTTTCACTATATATAAAGGAACCGAGATCGTTTTTTTTTTATATTCAACAATAAAAGAAGCAACATGTTATTTTTTTTATATATGACAAAGGAAGCAAAAATGTTTTTCAACATTTGACAAAAAAGGAAGGAAGATATTCACAAAATGACGGTACACAAATAAGTTTTAACACTAAGGAAAAATATTGTACGTTACTCAACACAAAAACATTTATGTATCATACACACATGGTCTTGTATACTTCAGGAGTGATCGAACAAGATGGATCAATGCTATCATGCCCTCACAACCGGCAAACGACAATGAGAGAATCTATGAGGAGTGGGGTGAGTTGGCTTGTGGTAAAACTAACCCTAACCCTAAACCTTAACTCCCACCAGTTCAGCGGTAAAGAAATTGTACCGTATGGTGCAAAATTCTAATGTCTTTTATTTGGTAACATCTTGAGTGCTGAAATAGGCTTTAAGTGAAGAAAATTCAATTCTGAAGAAAACCATGTTTGATACATTACTAGGGACATGTATCTGTCAAGTGAGGAAAAGAAGAAGTAAGTTAACCTAAAAATCATGAGTAAAATGTAAGAAACTGTCCGAGCTGGTGAGAGTTAAATTGTCTTTTTCTTTTCTATTTTTTTAACTGATGTCATAATTGAAGAAATAAAATCTGATAGGAGGATGTAAAAGAAATCATTGTGAAGTAAAATATTAAAAAGAACAAAAAAATGTATCAAGTTTTGAGTGGAGGATTTCCAAAATATTTACTCAAACATTTTAGACATTAGTACCAAGAAATGAACTCTTTAAGCACCACAGATTTTCTATACCTGTACCAACTTTAATAGTATGGCCCCCTCTCCTAATGATGATGCTTATCTTTACAACTTTGTCTGATTTGGATCTTTGCCAGATTGCCCACAGCACTTGTGCATTAGAAAATACCTGGCGCAACAGCCTGATGAACTCACGCTGGAGGAGTCGGATGTCGTCAACATCTCACGCAAGATGGCGGATGGTGAGTAAAGAGGGGCTGATGGGTAGATCTATTTTGATTGCGACAGTTGGTATAGTGATCTACAGTGGGGAACATGGCCTAGGTGTGGCGTAGGCAGTGGCTTTCAGTTTTGGATTACAGCACTAAAATTAAGTTACAACTTCTTTTTCTTCTTCTTTTTCGTCTTCTCTTCTTCTTCTTCTTTTCTCTCCTCCATCCATCTCCTCCTTTCTCCTCTCCTCCTCCTCGTCCACCCTCATATTCTACTTTCCCCATTCCATCCTTTTCATTTCTCTCTCCTCCAGGCTGGTGTGAAGGGGAGAGAATCAGGGACCGGGAGAAAGGCTGGTTTCCGTCCAGCTACACGGAAGAAATCAACAACAGCCACGTCCGCGCTCGCAACATCCGCTTGAGGTTCCGTCTATTGAAAGCATCCCAGGAATACTCACAGATTGAATTTAGATAGTTCCTGCCAATGCCAGCGGCACAGCTGTTCAGCATCTGGACACAATGGGTTAAGGAGCTGGACAGAATGGGTCAAGAAGCTGGACAGAATAGGTCAAGAGACTGGACAGAAAGGGTCAAGAAGCTGGACAGAATGGGTCAAGGAGCTGGACAGAATGGGTCAAGACGCTGGACAGAATGGGTCAAGACGCTGGACAGAATGGGTCAAGAAGCTGGACAGAATGGGTCAAGAAGCTGGACAGAATGGGTCAAGACGCTGGACAGAATGGGTTGTGGTGGGAGTTCTGAGGTTGAGACTAAACAGGGGAAACTCATAGTGGGGGCTGACATTGTTGTGCACTAGTGCAATGATTGTCGAGTGCACTGCAACAATGATTGTGGAGTGTATTAGTACGATGATTGTCGAGTGCACTACTCCAGAAATTGTTGATTGTTCTGGTACAATGCAGTGGTTTGGGAGTGGTCACATTAAATGATTGATGATTGCTTGTGGAGTGCCATACTGCAAGTGGTCTGGGAGGGTTCTAGTTCAATGATTGTGGAGTGCACAACTTCAATGATTGTTGATTGCTCTGGTACAATGCTTGTCGTACTGCAGTGGTGTCTCAAAAAGTGCTCTTGAACAATACTTATGGAGTGCTGTCGTGAATCCACTATTGAGTGTTCCCCTACAATCTTATTGAATGTGCTAGTGAACTGACAAAGGAATTCTACTCTGGGCTGAATTTGTGGTACCCCAGTACAGTGAAGGTGATAATAATGTTCTTGTGCATTGAACACGGACGGAACCGAGATGGAGCTGTGACTCTATGAACAAGGGTTAGTGAGCTTTGTGGAAAGGTCTTCTCCAAGCTCAAGGTGGAATTACTTAAATTCAGTTTTCTCTCAATACTGCAGACATGTCAACTTTACAGGTTTGCCGTAAGAAATTATGGGGCACTGTCAGAAATTACGGTTTAAGGACAATTACAGCCAAATTACAGCAAGGATGCTTTTAATCTCATTGTCATTGCATTCTTCATTCTCTGGTGTTGTCCTTGTACACAGTATATTTACTGCGAGTAAGCTCGTGATTACTACAAACCTCAAATGGGGTTGGCATGTCTGATACTGGACCATTGCTTATTGACCACTGTAATGGATAATATTTCTTTTATATCATTTCCATGGTGTCCACTGAAGGGTGAACAAGCTGGATCATTGATAAGAGGATTTTTGGTTTTTTTTTTTTTTTTTTTTTTGGGGGGGGGGTCTTCAAAAATGTGTTAGTTCCAAGCAAGGCATGGCACAGCGGCCATTTCTTTCATCATACAAACATGTTGCTATGATTCCTGATCCTTCTCTCCAACTAGTTTCACAAACTTTTAAAAGGTTTGAGAGGGGGAAAAACCCACAAGTACTGGCAATTATTCAAAAACTTGAGGGCAGCCACATGACTAGTTTCAGGAGTTCTTGAGTGAAATGAAAGTTGTACAACAGAGAGAGTGACAAGAGGCCTTGAAAAACGCGTTTCATCTTTTACTGGTGTCTGTGTTCCATGTAGCATTCAGATGTTTTCCTCAGAGGTCATAAATTGTTCTTAATTTCTTCATTATGGGATATGACGTTTTATTTTTTAAGTCGATTCTCTTCGTCTTTGTTTTTAGCTTTAAAATTTTTATGAAACATGGGTTCTGTATTTTGTTTTGTTCACTGTTCTGAAACTCTTGTACTATTTTGTACTTTGTAATCAACTCACTAAAAGTTTGTATTCTGAACTCATCTGGATTGTGTAGATTCAAAGCAATGTGTACCTTATTTTTTCTGTAATTATTTTTTGTTTCATGAAAATGGTATGTTGTGGTAAACAATAACAAAGAAGCAAGCAGCTTATGATTTTTTTTCCCGAGAACTTGACTTGATTTCTTTGTTTAATGTCAGTTTTCCGGTCCTGGATGCTTGCAGGTCTGATATCGCTGACTTTTTTTTTGAGAATGAACTAAAGAACTGACTTGATTTATTTTTTTAGCGTTGGTTTTTCATTCCTGTTGTTGTCAGGTCTGACATCGCCGATGGGACTAACTAAAGATTTGATTTTATTGATACAGTCTGAACAAGCATGTTTATGTACATGGATTATTTACAAGGATAAGAATAATGTCACACTCTACTGTCGTGAACGGTCACACCAATAACAGTGCTCAAATATAGACATTGTAATAATGGATTAGGACATAGGGGTTACAATGTAAAGTCAACATAAGAGACCATTACTACAACAGAAATTTGTAAGAAACAATAGAAATGTAGTTATGATAAATAATAGAGTTGTTTCCCTGTATAGTGTTAATACATAGAGTAATAATAAATTAGTTACGTCCCTTTTTGTGTGCACAACAGAAAATGTATTTGCATTATGCTACAGACTAGAATCCTGTCTATGGTTAGAGCTGGTCATCTGTTCTACTTCGTACTGTTGGAACTAGAATCATCTCATTTAGTTATGAAGACTTTGTTCATGTAGTGTGTAACAGTCAAGTTCTTCAAGGCCAACAAAGAAGACAATCACTGGACTGGAAGGGAAAAAAGAAGGTTGGAAAACCAAAGGAAACATGGGGGAGATGCACAGAGGATGAGGCAAAAGCCGCTGGATTTTCATGGCTTCAGATGAGGAAAATTGTACCACACCGTGTCTGTTAGCGTGCAGCGGCTGCAGCCCTATGCTCCTCCAAGAACGAAGAGGATTAAGTCAAGTAAATCAAAAGCCTATGAGGCCTACAGAGCCAGAGCTTATCACACCTTCAGAAACATGAAGTGGAACGGATGATTTTAACACCATCCTCTAGACAGGAACCTAGTCTGTCATAGGTTTACTTCTCCATCAGAATATGCCAGTACCCATTACCTGCCTGGGTGGGGAGATTAAAAACGATGTAACATGCCTTCCCAAGGCGGCAACACTGTTGCCGAGAGTCGAACCCATGACTCTCAGATTAGGAGTCCAATATTCTTACCATTCATCCACCACACAATCACCAAGGCCTTGAAGTGACATTATTTATTTTTCTTACTTGTTTTGACTTAAGAACTGGATGTCTCATCATTTGTGACGCATGGCAGGGAAAATCAGAAGAAGCGTTCGACACATTGTGGGTCGTTTTTCCCTTCTTTTTTTTGTGTGTTTTTTTTAGAAGTGTGATTTAAGAAACAGAAAGTCTTAAATGTATTTTTTTTTTAGAATTTTCTACCATCCAACATTGATTATAAATTTAGTTACTTGCTTCACAATGTGAGCATTTAACCTCTCTTCAATATAATACATCGTTGTTTCATGTTGATTGCATATTGATGCTTATAATATTTTCTAGTTGATGTAATAAGTTATATAATGCAAATAAAGCTTTTTTTTATTTTAATTTTTTTTAAATACTACTTTTTATATTGGGACTGTGCCCTCCTTCAATTTTTTCTTTATTATTTCAATGCCTTGTACTTGATGCAGCTCTGGTGATTTTACTTAAAGAAGCAAGTTTGGGCATTACAGCCTCATCAAAGGCAAACAAAGTGGATGAAAGCTGCAGGGAAGCTGAAAAATACAAAGTGGCAAATACAATCAAAACAAGGTATCCCGAAAAAGCCTCATCAAAGCATTACTATAACATCAGGTCTTGATGGTTCGAGAGAGCAAAGATGAAATGAAAACTTCTTGCAAAAGCAGAATTTCTAGGCCTGTAATAAGTGGTCAGTCATCTGCCCTTCACAGCGTTTGTTGTGGGGTTTTTTTTAAAGGACAAAAAAAAACAATTGTGTTATTTCCTCCTTAGAACATGTGCCTTCAAAGAAGACTTGGACTCAAAAATATCGGGGACGAAACATTTTAACGTAATCACTACCATTCGAAGACTGAATAGAACACATCTTTTTTTTTATTTTTTCCAGTCAAGTGATAATGTCTCTGTATGTCGGTGGTCAAGTCTTAAGAATGTCCGACTTGCAACCATAAGATGGTGGGTTTGAGACTTGGCCATGTCATTTGCAGCATTGTATTCTCAGCAGAGACTTAATCCGACCGGCCTGAGCTCAACCTCCACGTTTCTAGCATCGTCATGCCTATGTACCAAACGCATTATGAAGGCCCTGGAGGGTACTACGTGACTTATTTTGGTTGTACTCTATATTTAGATTGACCAATCAGCACAAGATGGTGACATTATATGCCCAAGCATGACCTACACGCCGCAAGCACTTTTGTTCTTATATATACCAAACACACTGTGTAGCTCGCAGGACGAAATAGGTGGGGTATAGTTTGGCAAATTTAGCTCAGGAGCTCATGTGCAGATAAAAGTAAGGCTCACGGGGCCAGGGTTCAAAGAGTTTACATGAGTTTACCTATTTTGCAGGGAAGGTAAACTCACACTTAGTCTTTTCCTCTTGTTAAGGAGGTGATGTGGAACCACCTGTTCACGATTCACTTTTGAATCAAGGACGAGCTCCGGCTTTTTGGAAACTCGGAGAACCTGAAGGAAATGTATGTTTTCAGGGATATTTTTTTACGGGGAGTATGTGTCTGAAAGGGGGTTCACAAGGAAATTGTTTCAGTTCACAGATTCACAAAGTCTGGAGATTTCATGTTGAGCCGTGAACCCTGAACTTTGAACTCTGACCCGAAGGAACTTGTAATGAGAGTGGAGACTGGGGAGACGGTGTGACATGTGAATGGATATTTCATGTTGTCAAACTTCTAGTGTCTTGTGATGTTATTGTGAAAACAAACAAAACCAGTTCTGCATTTTTATTTTCCCTTCATTTTGGTCTACATCTTCATGGTCTATAATAATGTACAGCCTGTTTTTGCTTTTCATTATATTTTATACCTGTCGTCCATTCATTATTGATGAATTTGTATAAGCTAGAGGCTTTCTTCTACTTTCCTGCTTGAAGATGTATTTGAATTTTCCGTTCATAGTCCATGTTGTATCGCCTTCACTTTTGTTTTTTTCTCATTACGATGAGGCTGACATCAGTTTGTTCATTTATTGTGAAATTTCATGTCCACTTTTTTATTTCATTTTGTTATAATGCCCATATGCGCATAATTAATTACTCTAAAAAGAATTGTAACTTCTTTTCTTCGACTAATTCAACATATCATTATTTTTATTTGTTGATACTTGTGCCAAAAACTTTTCTCGTCAAAATTTCTGGTATTCAGTTTGTAAGTAGAGCCTAGAGGTGTCGCATGTTGTCTTTTTGTGTACATTTTTTTTTTTTAAAGGTGGCGAATTTTTAGAAATGATTGCACGATTTTTGTTGTAATTCATAATGGAGTGTCTGTACTGTGATATAACAATGCCCATGGGGTTTTCCAGAGGTGGTTCTTGAGTCTTTAGTATCTCGTTCTCAAAAGCTTGTTTTATTATGTTCTGCATATACCTGCAATGACTATAGATATTAGCCATAGGTCATCTGTGGCAGCAGAATGCCTTGAATTTTGGCTTCTTTGCTTTAAACGTGAACTTGCTTACCTGTTTCCCCGCATCGTTCACGTAACTGTGATCTTGTGAGTGAATGAAGAATGTCTAGTACTAATGTCATCCAAAATGGTACATGGAATAAGGTATTGGGCTTCACAAGAGAAGACCTAACGTGTCAATGATTGCTGTTTTCAAAGGGGGACAATGACGACAGCAGCAGCAACAAAAACAACAACACTGAAGGAGAAAGAAGAGAAGGAGAAAAGAAGAACAAAACAAGCTGTGATTTTTGTTTTTGTTGTAGCTGCTGTTGTTGTTGTTCCACTTTGAAGACAGTAATTGTTGAAACGTCCTGTCGTGTTCTGTGCTGTCCTTGCTTTATGAAGCCCATCTGCTTTATTCTGTGTAGCATTTCG
>JBDFRD010260866.1:0-10982 GCA_039654405.1 Bullina lineata
TTGCTAGTCATGAGTACCCAGGCCGTTCTAGTGCTGGACCCCAAGACCTTAGCACTCAAGTACAGGATTCCACTGAATAGAATTGAGAAAATCTCTGTGTCTCCTTTCAAAGACAACCTATGTATATTTCATTTGCATAAGGTGAGGTGCTGAGTGATTAGTTTTGATTGGGTTTTTTTTTTTCAGATCCGTCCCATAATGTGTTTTTTTACCTGATTTTTTTTTAATGACATAAAACTGCTTGAAATAAGCTTGCTTATTTACTGAATGCCCAATTTGAGACCCAAGTCTATATTACAACGCTTACTAGTACTGCATCAATCACAATAAATTAATTAAATTTTTTTAGAAAAAATGGACTGGAATATACCTATAATTCATATAATATATATGATACACCTGTGCAGATTTAAAGTCTCACATTTTGTCCACTTCTGCTTCATTTGGCAAACAGTTGTTGACTAAACACAAAATTTGTGTCAGCACAAGTGAACTGTAATGATTAGGATACAAGATGACACCTGCTTTATTTTGATAATATTCTCCTTTAGATTACTACAATCTGTACAATCTGAGGATCTAAACACAGGGAATAATAGACTCATATGGGATGACAGGGACAAGTACATTTTGAAAAATTTGCATCAAAGTAACTAAGGAAACAGTAGTATTTATACATGCTTTTATGCCCAGGCATGAATGTTGACATGTAAAAAATAATGTGAAGCAATTCAATTGACATTTCAGTCAAGCAGGCTGACTAAAACAAGTAATAGTCATAAGTCCAAAAATATTGATGGTAAATATTCTTTACCATCTTCTTAACTATCAAGTCAGCAAGTACGATGTTTTGATCAAAGGAAATAGCATGATTCACTACATACTTCTCTGTATTCTTCAGGAGAATGGAGACATTGTGTCCAAGAAAGGAGACTTTATCTTCAGCACAGCACATGTGATAGAAGCTGTGACCAAGTCACAGATGGTTGTCCAGAATTGCGTGGGAAAACCTCCAGAAGTGCAGATCTTACCTCAGTAAGTCAAGATGTCTTTTTTATTCATACAGTTTATTTTCGCCCCTTTAAATATGGCACTTTTTTTTTTTAGTTTCCTACAAAGTTACTTCAAAGTGGCAAACACAATCAAAAGAAGTTATCCCGCAATAAATACTTTGTATTTTTTAGCTTTCCTGCAGTTTTCATCCTCTTTTTTTGCGCATATAAAGTTAATACTTTTGTTTTTTTTCAGTAAATATCCCTTATTCAAATGTTTGTGTTGTTTTGGGGATAGCTCTCATTACTTGTGTGACTTATTCTCCTACTTTTTCAGCTTCCCTGCATCATCAAGTACGTTATTACATTAACTTAACTCATCATGCAATAGAGTAGATGAACATGACCATTTAAACTAAAATTTAAAATAATAATAGATAATTGTAATAAAAAGATATATTACATTTAATACAATGCCTACCTTCCAATAGTTCCACTGTATTGCGATGTTTTTCCCTTTTTCTCATCAAAGGATGCATGCAGAGTTCAAGGGAACTACTGTTGATGTAGTCTTCAAAAAATCTGAGTTAGTCAACGGAGGCGTAAAAGTTATGAGGAAAGGACATCGACTTGAAATTCTTCAGTCATGATTTTAAACAAAACCTGGAGAGGACATCTGCAGAACCTGGAAGAATTGGACTCTTCAAGTCTAGAGCTTGATTTGAGATTTCAGGATTGTTAATTTTGCATTGCCTTTGATTGCCAATAAGATCTTTCTGGTGTCTCTGTACTTGTTATATTTGTATATCCAGATTAAAATAAGACCATGGTCTTTGTGTTCTTCTTATGGGAGCTTCGGTTTAGCTTGGTTAAATGTTTGTGTGATTGTTGCAAGGAAGAGTGGATCCATATAGCACAATGAAAAGTATCCAACATTTATTTGGTTCTGAACGTAAGGTATGGTATGTTGATGAATTTAGAATAATGAATGAGCAATATGACTTTGACACCGCTACTTTTCCATGCATGCTTGTTTTATTGAAAAGGATCTTTTTTTTTTTTCAGAATCTATCAGAGCTTTGAAATCCTAAGTTGTTGTTACATGAAATCATCAAGTTATAGTTTTCTGTATTTTTTTATTATTATTATTATCATCATCAAGACTTTTTCCTAAAGAAATGATTGCTCATAATAAGAGTTACTTACACAGTATTTATTTTCAGTAATGCTGGGTCTACACCTCAGTTTGACTTACTTAACTGGGTTTTTTTTTCTTTCTCTTTTGTCAGTGAAATGAATCGCAATGACATGAATTAATTCCTAATTCCGTATTTTCACAAATACTTAAAAATGTTTAGAATACTTACAACAAAATAAAAAAAAAACAAGAGTTTGTCCCACTTGATTTAACTGCACTGGCTATACAGGTCACAATGATTGGTAGGAATTGTTTTATTCTGGGTGAAGGTTGCATTTACTACGATAGACATGAAAATATGCTTATCTTATTAGAAAAGATGTGACAGTTTGAGTACGTTTTGCTTACATGGTTGGGCGGTTCATTCTTCTTATTTATGTGATCATGTTTTGATGTTGGGTTTTGTTCAAAGCGTTGGGTTTTTTTCTCCCTCTTTGTTACTGCTTTCATTTCTGTCCCTTTAAATGGAATGTTGAGCAGTGGTGAATGATTTAGTTATAGAGATGCAAAATTGCGTTTTCGTGCCATTCTCTGATATTTTATTTATTATTAATATAACTTTGTCATTTTCTGTGGGTTTTTTTTATTTTATTTTTTCCACAAATTTCCTACTATTGCCAAAAGGGAAAAATAAATGTACAGGTAAGGAATAGTTGGAAATAAGCACTTGTGTGAGCTAATGAATTTATAAAGCCTTACTGAAAATCTTATTTTCCCTACTTTAACATAAGAGTAACCTACTTATATTTGAACATTTTAAATTAGTATTTACAATATTTACACGATTAATTCTTTCTTTGCAGTATGTTTTTTTTTTCTTTCTGTTTTTTTCCCTTTATTTTCAGTCACTTGTGAATATTCTAATGTTCTCAAATATGTAGACGAATTCTTTCTTTTGTACTTTGCATCGAAAAATTTAAACACAATTGTTTTTTGCACTATTGAATTTCTTCTTTTTTTTTTTTTTTTTTTTGATGGGTTGCACTGCTTTCAGTTGAAAATGCAAACTGTCTCCATTTTATACAATTCTTCATGTAAATATATGATTTTGACTGGTTAATGACAGACTGAAAAAGCTTAAAAAGTCTCTTCTTAAATCTCTGAAGTCTCTTTGGAAAATAAGTACTTGGACCAAACTTGAGAGCTTTCACATCAACATATATGCAATTTTGTGTCTTGTGTTGGGAGTGTACGTTTTGTTTTCCACCCCACAAAGAAATTCTGTCTTTTCTTCATTGTTGAAAACTGCACATTGAAGCTGTGACAGCTTTGAGTGCTTTACTATAAAACAGACCAATTGAATGTTCTGTGTTTAATTTATCCTTAATTATATATTACATATTTGAGTATCTGGGTATTTTAATCGGAAGAAAGGACAGTTTGTGATATTACAATTTTTTTTTAGATTATTCTCTTGTAATGACAAAGAGAGAATGACAACAGTCAGCCAAAATGGAAGAGAAATTGACTTACTGTTGAGAAATTGTTTAAAGCTCTCTATTTTGTTTTTTCAGTGTACAATTAATTATTACATGTGTTATGTCATGATTTGTAAAATGTTAGGACCAAAACAAAACAAAACAAAAAAAACGAAATATAAGTGTACATAAAATGAATGAAGGATGAAATGAAAGTTATTAGTTCATAATTTAGAAATGTTATTTAACGCCTAAGTTCAGTTTGGATAAATATTTGTTCCCTGAACTCGATGGGCAGCTGCAAGTTACAAAATCTTTGCCTTATTTCTCAGCATGAATATCGTCTTGGATGCAAAAAAAGGACTTCAGATTAAAAGAACATTGTTACTTTGGTATTGTGAACTTACATTTTTTTCTTTTTGCTGGAGTAGGATGAACATGTATGTGGATTTTCTGTGTTTTTACTTACATAATCATAGAATTATGTTGTATTTACGTGAATGCAGTGTAAATATTGATCTAGTCTATGAGTGCAGAAAAAACAATTATCCACTTTGTAGTAGAGGACACCAAATGCAAACACTTTTTCTCTAAAGCATTGACGATGCTTTAGAAAGAAAAATATACATGGCTTAGATGTGTTACTTATGTTCACTTAGAAAAAGAGATGTAACTTTTGTGATCTTGCGTTTTGTAATCTTATATATGTCTGATATGTGTTCTGTATATATATTATATATACTTTTTAACATTTAAGGAATGTCAATTCATAAGCTGTGTTTATGAAATATCCTGTACAAAGGTTGATTTTTTATTGAAGTTGTACAAGGGAAACTGGATGACATTTTGACAGACATAATGTTTAAAATGTATTCTACGTAATCTTTGTTTCCAAAAAATATAAATCAAAAGTGCATTAAAGAAAATCAAGAAGGTCCCAAGCTTTGACATTTATCAAAAATTAAACTTTATATGAAATTCCAGGTATACAAGTTCAGTCCAAAATCTGTTCAGGTATATCATCCTCAGCATTCACGTCAATAATTAGCAAGAACACTTGATAATAATTTGGATTTTTGAATGTACAGTTGGTAACTGAAGGGTTATCATTGGATTCCAAATTGGAGGGAATGGGGTTTGAATCCTGACAGCAGATCATGTTGTGTAAACATACTAAACATGTATTTCCCCCCCAGTTTAACCCAGGCAATTACAAATTTTGTTTGAATATTAGCGTGAAGAGCCTAACTCAATGGCTCCTCTATTGCATAATCCCTGGGAGCTCATGATTTATTTGTAAGTGTGCGGTAGCCGAGATACGGACTATAAAATCCAACTGTGTCCAATGTCTAATATACCATTCTTTTTCTACCCTATCAACGTCTGCCTTTTTCAAATAATTGTGTCCTGATTTTATGGATAATCTACCATAACCCATACACCAAATGAAGGCCAAATATTTATTTGCCTTAGGTACGTAAGCAGTTGAAAGAATATTCTTGAGTACTTTTTAAATATAAATGTTGGGTGTACAGAAGAATAAAAACAGTTCTGTTCCTCTTCAAATAAAATTTATTTATTAGGATCGATTTTTTACTCCATAAAATTTTACTGTATTTTTGTTTTCAAGCTATTCGTTCCTCTTTTTTTTCTTTTTTTACCTCATTCCAAAAATTTCAGCATTTTTCATCTTTTACTGATTTGCAAAAATTACAAGAATCAATTTTTGTGTTTTTGATGCAATATAAGATTTAGAATCACTTCAGTCTTTAGTTTTTTTTTAAATGTTTGATCATTATCAGTGTAGAGTAGTTTTGTTGGACAAAATGTCTAAGCGCCTTGATTGTAGTATTACTTGGATTTACACAACCTATTCAGATTTAAGTGTGATGCTTTTGTTAACAGAAATGGATACTGCATTTGAAACTATATTATTATTTTCTATGCTTGCTGTCTATTTCTTTCTGTCTCTATTCAGTAATTTTTTGGTGCTTTTACAATTCCCTAAAGGATCTGTCTTCTGTGGAGTTCTTTTGTTTATTCCTGTGTATTGTTTCGTTTTCTGTTTCTCTTTTACATGTTATTTATATTGCAACTTTGTTGAAGAATATCAAGTTTTATATCCATATCGTTATTCTCTAAGAAAAAATAAACACATTTGATGAAAGCAGATGTCTTTGGGTTTTTTTTCCCTGGAGGCACGCAAATCCACTGCATCACTAAGGGGATGGAGACACACATATACATTGTTGTATATATATATATATATATATATATATATATATATATATGAGGGATGATCAAATATAAATGTCTCTGACTATGAAGGAGAGGTTAGATTGTCATGAAAATGTCTGGGTTTGGACATCATCCATTTTCATTAGGGTGCGCACAAAATTGAAAATTTCCGCCCAATTCTTTTGATCATGCTGTTGATCCCCAAAGCACACAAACTCTATACATCAGCTTTATCCTCAAGGAAGGTGCCATTTTTTACTTCCTTGTGAAAAGGATAGAGATTGTTCTGTTATCAAGTATCTTTTCCTAAAAGGAAACATACTCTACTGAAATACACCAAGAAATGTCTAAATGCCAAGAAATATCAATACATTTCATACATGTTCATTATATTTTGTGGTAAGAAAGTTCAAATGTGGACACCTTGATGTGTCAAATGAGGTCACTCTCATCGTCCTCAAGATGCAATCACTGAAGCCAATGTGGCGAAAGTCAAGCAATTTGTCTTATCAGATTGGAGAATTACAGTAAGAAAGATTGTAAACGACACCTCATTGTCATATGGGGTCATGTGGACAATTCTGCATGAGAACTTGAACTTGAACATGTCCAAGGTATCAGCATGATGGGTGCCACGTCTTTTGACTGCAGAGATGAAAGCAGGGGGAAGGCATTCTTGTGAGATTCTTCCTGGTTTTGTGGGACAATAGGAACTTTTTTGATAAACTGAACAGTTGATGCAACTTGGCTTTACCAGTATGATCCTGAGATGAAATACAATTCAAAGCAGTGGAAAAGACCCCTGGAACCGTCCCCTAAAAAAGCGAAGATGAACTGTTCTGCAGTAAAGGTCATGCTGACTGGGGTTTTTTGGGGGGGGATACTGAAGGCATTATCATGTGTGACTATGTTCCAAAGAACAAAATAATGACTGGTGATTACTACTCTCAACTGCTGAAAAATCTGAAAGATGAGCTTACAATTAACAGAACAGGAAAGCTCTGAAATGGTGTTCTTCTTTCGCAGGACAATGCACCACCCCATCGAGCTGTAATTTCGACGGCTGCTGCAGACAGTTGTGGGTATAATATCCTGCCTTTTCACCTGATTTCGCCCCTTCTGACTATTTTTTGTTCCCTGCGCTGAATGGGGGCTTCCAAGGAAAGCATTTTGATGATAACGATGTTTCTAAAGCGGCAGAAGAATGGTTTGAGGCCAAACCGTCAAGGTCTTTTCAAGGTCAAAGGATGATGGGAGAAATGTTGGATGGTGACTATGTAGAAAAGCAAAAGTAAGTGCACAAAATTTCATGACAATCGGACTGCTCCTTCACAGTCAGGGAGACTTACATTTGATCGTCCCACGTATAGTCTTTATTACGTGTGTCAGCACATAAGGCCGGTAATAGAGAGCCCTGATAGCCCCTATCTGAAGCAAGCTTCGCAATCCTTCCCCAACCCCATATTACGCATTTCCTTTGCCAAGTCTCCACCAGTTGACCTTTTTTCCTGTACCCAACTTAGGGCTGTTCTGGCAATGTAATCTGTGTTCAACATATAGTATTCACTATCATTATGATGTGTAAATGTAGAAAATCACTCAAGTATTTTTTTCAATTCTCCGGTGTTTCTCATAGCTTCTTCATTTTCATTATAAGAAGTCCTCAGGTCAAACTGGTCAGACATGTTTTGCAAGGTTACTACATTGTATTTGTAATGTAGAACTATTTCGTGAATGAAACAATTTCTAAAGATCAAAATTCCAGCAATGACACTTAATACACGTATATATGTAATCTATCTGTTGTAAGCTTGAAACAATTACACAGGATCCTGGCAGTCTGTGGTTCATGGCCTAGGACAGGGGTGGGCAAACTTTTTGTATCAGGAGCCATGTCAACCAAACCGTGAACAGCAAAGGGCTGCAACTTTTAAGTCTGTGAATAGTCGCTTAGTAACCTTCTTTTTCTTTTATCAGGAAAATACAAAACATAAAACTGCATCCTACGAGCATTGATGGGTGATGATGTTCATCTGCTATGACGCCTTCTTTACATGCGAAAGTAAATATGAACCAGGCTTGAGGCACATCTACTTGGCTGTAAAAATCACGCATGAATAGCAACAAACTCAACAGTTAGTCGTAAAGAATTTGAAGAAAGAGCTGAATAATTATGAGTGGGTGAACTATATTTTATTCATCACCATGGGAAATTCAAGTGGAGGTAGAAGATATATTGAACACAATGTCTACAAAGAGCATATACTGTACAGGGCAAATAACCCGCAGCTGCTTTTGCACTAAACGCTTGACCATTTATATGCATATATACACCCCTTAGACATGTGAACTTACACACTCATTTGTCAAACAACCTGTATGTCCCTGACAAACAAACTGAATCACTCCACTCGAATTTGTAAGTGCATTATAAAAGGATGTAAGAAGTGTTCATAGAAAAATAAATTCCCACTGATTGCAAAGTCTCAGATTCTGAATATACACTGTGGGTGTTTAAAAAAAAAAAAGTTGGGTGACGATGGGAGATGGAGACACATGCTTCTATTTAAAAGAAAAAAAAGAGCTTTTACAGCAACAATGCATTTGATCTGTGGACTAACTAGTGTAGTGAAGCCATCTATAATAGCAGCTAAGATATGGAGCTATAAATATAAGTATCCCAACAATGTACCTGGGGGAAAAGTAACTGCATCTCTTTATCTTTGGTTTGTATTCAACTACAATTTCATCATCAATGAACACATAAAAAGTATGAAAGCAGAAGAAATTGCATTTTCAAAGTAAATATCATCCGCTAACAATACCTGAGCATTTGCATCATTGTGGCCCACAACGTTTTTTACCCATTGGTCAAATAATGAATAAACATTCTTTAGGAGGAATCCCCCTTCCATTAGCATTTATTAAAAGTTTTTTTTAAAAAGTCAGTGCTCAGCAAAATGTGAAACTAGTATGCATAAAATGTCAATAGAGACAAAATGAAAAAAGGAAATTTGTCATGGAAATAGCATTGTGAGGATAATTTACACAAGTCACAAAAATATAAAACATGGTGAAGTGAATATTTCTTGCCAGGCATTACGCAAAAAAAAAAACAGACAAAATAAAGCCCCATATGGCCAAAAGAGCCAAAACTTATACATAATATCCCTCTCAGTGAAGTGAAGCAAAGTGCAACAGTTGACAATAGATCATCCCATGCACATGATCCCATCTGTGTATCCTGAGTTGATTTCCCAAGAAGAATATGCTGGTTCCCAATAAACAGTGTATGGACAGGGTGAGAAAGAATTGTAGAGTTTCTTTCCTGCGCACACAATGCTAGGACTGATATGGTCAGGATTTAAACCTCCAACCTTACAGCTGTGAGTTTAAAAGCCTAACTATTCTACCATACGAAAGAAGATTCTGAAAAGCACTCCCATCTCCAGCTGTTTTTTATTCCGCTGTCATCAAATGTTTCTCCTCTCAACACGATATTTGTGCGTCTTGCCATGTTTACTTAAGTCAGAAGAAAAAAATGGAAGCGAGGTTGCCAGAAATACCACGGTACGCGGTAAAAAAAAAAAAACACTTCGCACTCGAGCAGTTCGCATTTTTAGTCCCGAAGCTTCATTAAAAAATGTTCTCGCACACACTGAGGCTACGCGGAAGGTAAGCGGATCAAAAAAGTCATTGATGCGGAATTCCGCGTCTAGGCGCAAGATTCTCAGCCCTGAATCTGATTAATGAAAAAAAAAAGGTGGAAAATTTTTTAACTCCATTTTTTCAACATATTATGTTTGAAATCTACCCTTCATATCAATGGCACAGGTAATTAACATAACATCTAAACATTAGGGTATATCTAGTTTTCAATAGTTAAACTTTTCTCTAGGTTGTCTAAATCAACTTCATCCCAGCTCGGTAAAATCCATTTGTCATTCACTAATTCATTGAAGTGTGGCTGGAGCAGACTGAAGAGAAACTCTGAGCCTTTCTCTGAGAAATGGAGCCCATCACTGAGATAGTCTTTGAAGTCCTGGGAACAACAAAACAAGCATGTAAATATAATATCCATTTTCTAAATATTCAGCAAAGACTATAATAAGATTAATATCTAAAAAAAAATTGAGATGACACAGAGCTAAGTTTCAAGAATGGATAATATTTTCAGATCAGTAAATTTGAAGCCGTTATCCAAAGTCCAGAATTGAACAAAAATTCAGTAAATTTATTAACAGTCACATTATCAAATTATAATGAGGTGCACAACTTGGAGTTTTATGTCATACGACATGCACACATCCAAAGTCATCAAATCAGTGCTTAAATGAATGAGAACATCATCTTACGAAACAGAATGCAAACAAAAATACAGAAGATTTAGATCTCCAAACAATCACAATCTCTTTTGAACATACAAAACCTTACTCCAGCGGAGCTTTTAAGTCTTTTTCTGAGTTTCCGTTTGGCTTTGAGTTCAGTGAATTCCAGCAAAAGTAAAATAATGTTCTTTCCTGATTTTCACTGCAAACAACTTACACAGCAAGTGTCTCTTTCACGTTAATAACTGACTAACATTGTAATCATTTTACAAAAACAAAAAATAACATGAAAACTGGGCATGTCATGAAAATGGCAACAGAAACAATTACAAGTGACAGACAAATAAAGTGGATGAATGCAGCAGGGAAGCTGAAAACTACAAAGTCTAGATCATTCTTGTGTTTATCACTTTGGGATAGCTTCTGTTAAATTGTACCCAGTATAAAGTTACAGATAAGTCTTCCTTGTAAAACAACTGTAACAACACCTCTTTGATTTAATGCAGGGGCCGTAGCACTATGGGCCTATAAATATCTAGGAGATTCTAGGGGGATTTTTTTCTTCTAAGTAGGAGATTTTAAAAGATTCTATAGTGCTACGACCCCTGCTTTAATGGTACAAAAACGATAAATCCACTGACCAGACACAGACCTCTAAGCAGTGTTGCCTAAGTCAAAAAGAAAAAAGAAAATTGTTCTCCTCAGTTCTTACCTCCAACTTCATCATCTCCGTATACAGATCTACAACACGCGTCCCCATCTCTTGGCCAACTTCTCGACACCTTTTTGCATAGTCACCCGTAACCTT
>JBDFRD010260976.1:0-10981 GCA_039654405.1 Bullina lineata
AGAGAGAGAGAGAGAGAGAGAGAGAGAGAGAGAGAGAGAGAGAGAGAGAGAGAGAGAGAGAGAGAGAGAGAGCGCACAGCGCCTGCTATTAATCACTAGAGAGCGCTGAGAAAATTGTAGGGAGCGTTCGCACATGATTGTGCCGGCGTGTAGGGGAAGGGGGAGGGAAGGGGCGGCCTAGATCGATGGCGTGCATTTGACGCGAACAAAGACGCACGGAGCCAGTGCTTTGTGCTTCGGGACTGACTTTGGATTCGTCGGGTTCCAGTAGGACGAATTCCTCCAAACGCTGAGAGTAGAGGCTGAGTAGAGGCCAGCTATCACTGACAAGATCAGAGATCTATGTCGTGTCTGCCTGCTGGGAGAGAAATATCGAGCCTGGCAGTCTTGGTCGGAGCTAGTCTTGCTTTCTCCCAGTCTGTGCAATTCACTGGAACCCACTTTTAAGAAATAGATGTAGAATCTATATATTATATACAATTGCATCTATTTTCTTTTTTTTATAAGCAGCCTGAGATGAGAGTCCGTGAGATGCGAGTTTGCCTGAGGCGAAGCTTAGCTGCACGCCATGCGTCATGAGCGTTATTGATTTCAGTTGCTGCTTGCGAAAGGTCTGTCACGCGTTGGAGATCTCACAATCTTCTTTACTTTCCTCTTCCAGTGTTACTAGAACCATTCTCTCTCCCTTCTCTGTGGAGCCTATATATCGCGTGAACTGACTATGTCAGCCTACAGGTTGTACCAAGCCCGGGTCGGGACAAGAATGTTCGGAGATTTCGATCACATCTCAGGAGACCTACAATAACTTGACACCCAAATGGGAAGACATACAACACCATACGCATGTATTCACTCCTCTCTTCAAACACTCGCGTATTTATTTTGTTTCGAAATGCAAACCCTAGCGACAACACGGTGCGAGTCCAGGCTCTGTGACGTACGTTCTCACACGCTCATTCCCTGTTGTTCTTTCCCCAGGGCGAGAATGCGCTGACGTAGGCGAGGCAGTGAATGGCCAAGACGTCACAGGACTAGATTGGCCGCCGCACGGAGGGCGAGGGTGAGAAGACAAGGGGATTGCCACAACGCTGCCTCCGTCTCCATCCCGTCACGAAAGGCGACACCACGTACGGGGACCTGATTAGGGAAAGCCATTAGGGAGACTCCTCTATCTTACACGGAGAAAAAAAACAATAATAACGAGGCTTTCCGCCGCCAGCTCCAGTCTTCTGTCTCCCACCCTTGAAACAAGACAAGCTCCTCCTCTAATGACGGCCGTGCTTAGCACAGAATAATTGCACAATGGCCTGCGCGGACGGGAAAAAAACAACCATCAGCCTTTCTGCCTGAAAGAATAGAATAAAGGCCAATCTAGAGGAAACACGAGTGACACTCACGAGTAGACAGGCGGCTGGAGACAAGTAGGGAAACAGGATCGATAAACAACCAGCATTAACCCACAAGGGGCGAGTGTTGGAGGGAGAAAAAGCTAAACACTATTACCGCTCACGGGGGCAAGAAATGGAAAAACCTCCGTCATGTTTGCTCCAAAGCAACTCGACCAAACGGAGAGAGGACAGTCGGTATTCCGGTGAGCAGGTGTCAGAAAGTGCCGTAGGAAGATGCTGCTCCTACAGCGGAACCCAGACATGGGGAGGTTCTTACAAAGCGAGCGTTGCAGAACGCATTCTGTCATTGACGAACTGTTCATTCAGCAAACTCAGGGTGGAAGCACACAGACCAAGCACCAGGATCCACGGCCACATCTCGTCTGTAAAGACGCCAGAAGACGAACAGTTCGCCCGAGATGCGTGCAAAGTTCATCAAAGGTCACCGAAGTCCAAGCCGACGACGGGATGTCCACGTTGGCCGGGACTGAGGTCACTGACCGCGACTGCCGCCTTCTTCCTCATGCTGCTGTCCGTCCCGGCCTCCGGCCTTGCCGTGGTTGTCCCCCCTTGCCCGGACAGCTGCGTGTGCCTCAACACAACACGGCTGAACTTCGTGTCTCCACCCAGCGGTGCCTTCGCCATCAACTGTTCCAGCCTGGAACTGAGTTCACTGCCGGAGATGGACTGGGCTGTAGACGAGAGAGGCCCGGACCCCGTCCAGATTGGCTCCCTACTTTATCTTGACATGAGCTACAACACACTCACTTCCGCGGACCTGGGCTGGGACCGGCGCCTGCAAGGAGACAACCACACAGCCAACACGTCGGCGCTGGTTCTTGAGGTGGCCTCCTTGCACTTGAGTCACAACCGTATATCCAGCCTAGCGGCCGGAGACCTGGACACCTACACTGGCGTGTCCGTTCTGGAACTTTCCTACAACAGAATCAGGAACCTCAGCAGCGACGTATTCCGAGGTTTTCGTTCTCTTCGGACGTTGGATCTACAGCACAACGCACTTTCAGAATTAAACAACGATGCTTTCATTCATCTAGTCAGTTTGGAAATATTAGATCTCAGTAACAACAAGCTTACTTCAATGACTTCTTTGTTGCAAGGGCTTTCATCGCTACAATATTTATACCTTGGTAATAACAGTATACATCAAATGAGCTCCGATGCCCATATATTACACAGTGCTTCTCCCTCCTTGCCCAGCCTTATTCATATGGACCTGGCGTACAACAACATCGAAAGTCTACACGACAAAGTGTTCCACGAGGTTCTGGCTCTAGTGTCCCTCGATCTCAGGTCAAATTCAATCAAAACAATGACCAAGAATTCCTTCGAAGGTTTGCAGCAACTGCAGCATCTCACCCTCGACAACAATGACTTGTCAGCTCTCAGGTACCCTGTGTTTGAGAACACCTCTCTCTCCAAGCTCTCCCTGTCCTCCATGCCGTTGCTCGAGTACATTGCACACGACGCCTTCCAGGGTCTGTCCAAGCTCACCAGCCTAGACCTCTCTCTCAATCCTCTCCTTCAATTCCTGCAGCCCAGCCTCCTGGCGCCACTGACCAGACTGAAGACGCTGAACCTGACACAGTCCAACTTTTCTTCGCTGTCGGAGATCACATTCCATCCCATCCCACACGCTCGCGTCTTCTTGAAAGGCAACCCCCTAGCGTGCTCTTGCATCAACGCCTGGCTGGTGGAAGAGGCTCTCAAAGAGAATTCCAACTTCGTGGACGCCTCCTCCCTGAGGTGCGTCACCCCGGCTGGAACTCACAGTCTCCTGCTGGCCGCGGACATCGAGTGCAAGGAGCTGAGCATCCACAACACGACGTCCCGCCTGTCCGTGAGACTGGGCTCCCAGCTGCTGCTGCAGTGCCACTACAACAGAGACGACGAGGCCGTGCTGTCCTGGACGACGCCGCGTGGTGACATGTTCTACCACCACGACTTCCACCCCGAGGCGAGTGCTCACCTGCTGGCGCCTAGAGACGTCCAGCCCGACGCCCCGTTCCACCGTGGTCACTTCTGGCACAACAGTTCCTCCTACTACTCCGATCTCTCCTCCAGAAGCGACCGGGTCATGATCCTGTCAGACGGTTCGTTGTACATTGATTACATGCTGCGTTCTGACACGGGGCCGTACAAGTGCCAGATTAGCAATGCTCACTACAATCATTCAGCAGTTATAAAAATTTACCTAGATTACAGTTTATCCGGCGAAGTGAAGGTCTTTGCCTTCCTGGTGGGCCTGCTGTGCGCTTTAGGCTTTTTCACTTTGAACGTCGTGTATGTTGTAATCACGTGGACAGCCCGGCGTCTGGTGAACAAACGGCGCAGAGAGGCTATCCGCCAAATGCTTGAGAGCCTGAACACGTACAAATCAGCCCAAATCTCGCGTATACACGAGAATTACATCTACCAGCTGAAACGAGTGCGCAATCAGTACCACATCCAGAGAGATCGCCTGCACAAGAACTACACCGGGCAAGTGACGCGAGTGAAGAGAGGCTGCTCCAATCAAGTGGAGCGTGTCCGGGACAACTACAATTCCAAGTTGGCGCAGCTGCGCGACTACTCCGGCAGCCAAATCGTGCAGATTCGTGAACGGGCCAACAACCAGATCGTGCGCATTCGCGACTACGGTTCCAACCAGCTGGAGAAGCTGCGGGAGACTTACAAGCTGCAGCATCAACACGTCCTCAAGCTACTCGATACCATGAACCTGGACAACTGCCGCAATGTGGTAGAAACGGAATGCATGCGCACGGAAAGCATGATATTCGACACGGACCTGTTTGTGCCAGAAGAGGATCGAACAGACTCGCCTGTGTCCATGGGAGAGTCCGAGTACAACACGGCGGCCAGCAGCCCCAGCTCCAGTGTCCAGACTGACGTGTATGAAGGACTCACTGGGGACCTGGCCCTACCACGTGACTCCAGGTTAGGAGGAGAGGACAACGCGCCAGACATGGACGAGCCGATAACAATTGAGATGAACACGGACTTGACCTTAGAGGGGGGAATCCAGGTCAAGGGCAAAGAGACCTGGATGTTTGGCCGCCCTGGTCAGCCGCTGGAGGAAGGAGACCACGAGCACTATATGAGCGTCCACTGCCTGGGCACCGGCGACTTCTTGGAGTTGAACTCGAATGAAAATTCAGAAATTATTTCGCGACAACGGGATTCCATGGTCTCTTCGAGCGTGGAGGGACGTGCGAGGAGTAGCTGTCCAGCCGTGGACCCAGCCACCACTGAAGCCACACAGGAAAGTTTGGCCGGTGCGAGGTGTGACAGTGACAGTGTGTGGGAGGGATCTTTCCTTACACCCGAGGCTTCTCCCACGAAGCGCTGGCCGGGCACTGAGGAGACTGCGACAAGTCTACAAGGCAAGAGACATAGTTTGGTGTCCCGTGAAGATGTCGTGATACATTTCTCAGACGAAGGTGAATTGGAAGATACTACCACCACCACCACCACCACCACAGTGGTATGATTCCATTTTGCAAGGACGAGATGGAGCTTGGGCTAAGCGTCCAAACTGTTCAAGATGAGTCGGCAGATAGAAATGAATGCAATTCTATCAGAATGATTCACTTCCAAGCTAGCTCAGATTCGTCAATTTTTGTTGTTGATTTATTAGTCCTTCTAAGAGGGAAAGAAAGAGTACTTTTATTATATATATATATATCTTGTTCGTTTTAAATGAATTGGCAAAAAAAAATTTGAGACATTTAATTTAATTGTACTTTTCTTGTCTCAAATTTCTCATCCTGTAAGTGAGAATGAGCTATGCGGTTTGAATATCATGCAATGTTCGTGTTTAAATTAAATAAGAAACTGTGATAGTTTGTCTGAAGGAATACAAGTCCATATGCCTCAGGAAACAGATCCGGTTTAATAAATTATGGTTGCCATTGAGTGTGGTCCTTATGAATTTGCAACTTAATTGACAAGCACTGAGAAGTGGAGAACTGAATAGCTACAAAATGAAAGAAGTAAAAGCACCATTTTGGGAAACCAATGGAAAGACAGGAGCAAATCATAGAACCAATTCATGTCAACTTTATTCCAAACTAGAATAGTTTCCAAGGTTACCGGTACTTCAATATGCATTTTCCAACAATCTGATAGATGCAAGAGAGGAGACACAAGCCTGATAATTGCCCGGCCTTGCCAGATTTCAGAGGATCAATCTTACAAAACTGTTACAGGCCTATTATGTGTACATACAAAATTGATCCGCTTTATGACTTAAATCATCAACAGATTTGTTGTCCCAACTTCATGCACAATTCCGTTTCATGTGACTCAGTTTGTTGAGAGCCAATGTCACATCACAATGATTACCGTTAAAATTTGCCTTTTCTGTCTTCACAAAAATCTTGACAAACATAGAGCTTACGTTTGTCACCTTATCAATCCTGGCTCCCAATAATTCAGAATTTTTTTATTTTATCAGCCTACAGACGGGCAGTGTGCAGGCATTGAGTAGACTAGTCTTTTCTCTGGTTCTTCATCAAATTGCATATAACTCAATTAGTTTTTCATACCCATGTCCTTTCACTACTTTCTTATTGTACTATTCAGACGTGCTCTTTATGGACAATTCCAATAAACTGTCAAACGGTTTCCTCTACCATGTTGCCATGTCCACCATAAAGTTTTGTTGAATAAATGTACTCACAAAAGCAACTGAGAGAAAAAAACTTTTGAAATTAAACTTTTGCAAAGTAAAGCGATGACCTCTCAAAACAAAAACACTTGGACAACACACTATATCTAGGATTACACACTGGAAATATCTGCTGTCCAATTATTGTGAAATAACAAGATTATTTTTGTTGTTAATTAAAGCAACAAATTTTTTAAATTTTGATACACGAATTACGAAAATTAAACTCGTTATACATTTATTTCATCACTGATTAAAAAAAAAAGTCATTAAAAACTTTTGACGTGAATCTCTGCAGGCCATCAGACAAATCTATCTGTCGGTTTTGTCTGTGCATGTGATAGGCAGCATGAAGAACAGCAAATAAAGGGAATTAATGACAGTTTAAAATTGATCTCCTGTGATAAATAAAAAAAATACGCCAGGAACACAACTACATGTTTTGTCTTTAACCATGAAAACATTTTTAAGTTTGGAAATCTATTCGTCAGTTTTATTGTACAGTTTTCATTATATCAGAATTATTTGTCACAGAAGTGTTTGCTTGTTCTGTTATTGGTTTTTCATTTGATTCTGCATTTCTGGTTCAGACTGCAGTATGTGTTTTCTGGCCTGGGAGGAGAAAGGTTCAAGGTTCAAACACAAGCTAGTCCCACATGTTTTGTGCTTTGTGCAATATGAGAATTTTCTCATCACCCTTACACCCGTGAACCCCAAACTCCTAATTTCCTACTTGTCCTCTTTTTTATTTCAATATATCAGGGTTCAGGGCCGACAGTATATAAACAGTTTATCGCTGTCTGCCTTATTGTTAAACTGTCACAAAAAAATGACACAAAAAAGATGATTTACGCCGCACACTAAACACTTTCATGGACAAGACTTAATAATATATTTGAATTCCATTCTTTGTTTCCATTTTCTTTGAGAGTGAAAATCCCCATTGCTTATTGTTTTCCTTCTTCACAAGTCGTGTGTCCACTGATGTCAAAGCACCGCTGTGTGGGTTCAGCGCACTTGGATTCATTTTTGTATTGAACCATGTATCAGTGTCAGGGGCAAACTCCTATGTTAGCATTCCCTTCAGTTACATTCAAATCTCACATGTTCTCAAAATCTTATGCTCAACGAGGATGCATTAATTGGGGCTTATCTCCCATTTTTCCATTTAACCAGTGGGTAATCTTATTTTAACAATCATTGATTGATCACGTCATTGTGACAAAGATCTATCCATCTTCATGTGTGGGGAAATTTTTCATCAACATACCTGCTATTTCATTGCTCCACCCCCTGATATTTTCAAAAGCATATCACAGAAAGTGACCTATTCAATGAATAAATTAATGATTAATATGAATACTGTGTGATGAAAGGGATAATAAAGCATCATAAATCAGATTATTATCTTTTATGTCTTTCTTTAATTGCTTACACCATTTTCTGTATTGATCTAGTCTGTAGCAAATGCGTGAGATCTAATCACATAATCAGCCACAAAACATACCCAGAGTTTGCACCGTCTGCAGTGTTTCAAGATATTTAACCAAAATACAACTAAGAGTATTTCATCCAATTATTTAGGTATCATTTTGGTTCTTTCATTCTATATCACAGTTGACGCATTCTTTAGTAAGTAATTTTATGATTTTTTTAAACAATTCTTAAAAGATATTCACCAGTCTAGCGACACCCACATCAAATCTGCACTATAACAAGAGCTTTGACATATCACTGGGTGATTTCTAATACTGATATTGTCATAGTAATTATACATTATTCCACTATGAGGCATTGTTAGCTATCTAAGGGCTTGTTTTGATGCAAACTTGAAGGGCAAGATTTCATTCTGTCTTCTTTGTGACCTTGTTAAAATCACAGAACTTAGTAGAAAATGGACTGAATGAGCAAGTTTTCAAATGCATTAAGTTGGACAAATTCCACCAGATGACATGTTTGAGACTGTTAGCTCCACACATTTTTTGTGTCTGTTACATCCAAAGTTGTAACGTTAAAGTGGAATGATGAGAAAGTAGGTTATGTCTCAACTAACTGTGGATAACACAAATATTGATGACACAAAAAGATTTAAGGATTTTAACGTAAGAACAGTGAAGCTTCATTCAGAATGTCATGGAGATATGACGTTACTACTTTCCTGCCGTCCGTAACATTCCAAATAAGATTGGCAAGTACTTGAGGAACATTTCCAAAATGTGGTCATGTTTGATTACTGAAGTCTGGAATTGAATTGAAAGCAAATCATTTATAATGCACCGTTTTCTATCATTTTCATTAGCTGGCGTTCCTAGAGGGAAAATCCATTCTGTTAGTGCAAATAAAACTGAAGGCTGAAAGAGTGCTCTGGACTGTGACTAACTCTGGTACAATGAAGTTGGATACACTAGTCAAGGCTCTAGATCATTCGAACCGAACACTGAACATTCATTTAGTGTTTCTGGAATTTCGGCAAAGTGTTTGTATACCCTTTGAGAAACTGTTAGACCATTGCCTGCAAAATAAACGGATCTTCATATTTTGTTTCAGCAACAACGGCCATGGTATATGTAAACTTTGAAGAATGTGCTTTCATATCAAGTGTAAACCGGTAATTGATACGTTCTGCTTCCAATTTGAGGTTAGAAAAAGAATGCTCCAATGGAAAGAGGAACTAGAGTTGGTCACTTCTAAACCAAGGACAAATCATGAGGGAATACCTGACAATTCTCAGGTGTTGACACCTTCACGTCTTAAGCGCGCACAAAAATTGTGCGAAATGAATACTTATTGTCTGTAATTTTTCATATAGACTTTTCTCCTGCTTTTATTCTTTTGTCATAGATCACATTGATGTGCATGTCATTGTTAGGTTGACTTAAAAAATATGAAATTATGAAAAAAACAACAACGTATACTTAAGCAGATTTTCACCTTTTTTTTCATATATCTATTGTGTTGTTTGTTATTAAAACAAAATTAATGTAAGAAAAGTCCAGTGTTTTGTCTTTTTTGGCTGCTTGTGAAATATTAGGCTTTTAAATGTTAACTAATTTGTTGAAGATGTCAGTCATTCAGAGAAAATTCACATTGCCTCGATAGAAGTGTTTACTCTCATTTTGCCAACCAAAAAGTTTTTTTTGCCGATGAACCCAGCTCATGACAGAATGAAGATGCATACATACACACTATATATCGGCAGAACTGATAAAACGAAATTCAGAAAATGGAGTGATATTCACCTTTTTCCTTTATATCCACATGATAAAAATAAAGTAACCCATGCGAAAGTTACCATTGTGGGCAGGTGAGTAAAAAAATAAAACTTCGGTGATCTTAATCACGGGTACAGTGGTCTCCGCCTAAGAGCCCGTCATTCTTGTGAAATGGATATTATTCTTATATAATTTATCAGCGTAAGAGCCGCTTTCAACAACACAATCTGCTCAAGAACACAGTCTTCTAACCCAATTGATTTTATTTAAGCAGCTACCACCTAATCTGCAAAAAATACTGTCAGCTGCTTTTGTTCCAGGGCTAGGCTGTAGCCATGGTGGAAAGCAAAGCCCTGTAATCTCTGCCTCATGATCTACGTAGTGGAAGCTGTGACTCAATGAGGGATCAGAACCTTGATTTTATTAATTTTATGGAAAGGAGCCACCAGCGTCTTGCATTGTTTTGCGCAATGCAGCCAGAGATAGTCACAGATTGATTTGGTCAGTGATGATGCTCCATTAATTTGTTAGTGACCATTTATTTAATTAATCCCCCAGTCTGAGTTGTGTTGTTCAATCGCAAACATCGTTTTTCTTTGAAATCTGTCTAAGAGCCCAGTCTGGCTAAGAACACGGTCATCGTGTCACCCGCGGGGTGGGTCCTTAGGCGGAGACCACTGTATAATCAAATAAGTTTACCCTCACAGAATTCCATTATTCAGTTATGGATCATTGTGGCCCGAAGAGTTGGACCTTTCAATAAAATACTGAATTTGAAAGTAATAATACTAGATGTATTTAGTTCTGAGTTCACAAGGGTTTTCATAGAAGCAAGTAGCAGAAGCAAAGAAGCAACAATCACACTACAAACCTGCTATCATGTTTTTAGTGATTCTGTTTTTGAAAATTTGTTGCACAGATCAATTCCTTCAGTTGCTGTTTGGAGGTCTTAACATTAATTCTTTTCTTTACAAGAAATCACCCAGTGCAAACAACAGAAGTGTGTTGCGTTATCCATACAGTTTAACTTGAACAACATGACACAATTGATAACAAAACCTCTCAGGCACAATGAATTCTGTAGTTATATCTTTTTACCTCTAAGTGCTGTACCACAGAACTCAGCCCCAGCAACAAAGGGTTTTAAATTGAATTATGCTCAAAAGATACTGGACAATGAACCAGTTGCAAAAAAACACTCGTTCGTAAGCTGTGTATTCCATTTTGAGCTCAAAGATCAGATAACTAGTCTCACACCGTAAGCTCTGTATTCCATTTTGAGCTCAAAGATCAGATAACTAGTCTGACACCGTAAGCTCTGTATTCCATTTTGAGCTCAAAGATCAGATAACTAGTCTCACACCGTAAGCTCTGTATTCCATTTTGATCTCAAAGATCAGATAACTTAGTCTCACACCGTAAGCTCTGTATTCCATTTTGAGCTCAAAGATCAGATAACTAGTTTCACAGGTCAGTAACACTTATTTATAAAACTTACGACTGTGTATCAAAGAAATCACATCATAACCACAAATAATGTTGAGTCAATAAAAATAATTTCTATCTTCAACATACATGTCATATACAGAAAAAAAAAAAAAAAGAAAGTATATATTAAAAAAAAGTAATTGTGCAGCATTGATCAAAGGCTGCTAGTAAAGATGTTGGTAAAACTACTCACCTTTGTTGCGGTT
>JBDFRD010261087.1:0-10981 GCA_039654405.1 Bullina lineata
ATAAGCTCTGTCTTCTTGAAGGAATGTTCCTTTTATTTTTTTTTTACGTCAGTCAAACTTAATTGAACTTACCTGTAACACTGTTTACGGACATTTCAATTGTGGTCTGTCCCCTATTCTTTGGACTTGTACAGTTTTGCTTCTAAATGGATTGTATCATGAAACAGCACATGATATGTGGGAAATCGTCCACATCATATGTTTAGAACATATGCTCTTTATGATTCTGCAGCCCTTGTATTGGCATTCTCCAGTGCATGAAACCTACTCCTGTCATGTCTTTTTCAACTTCTTTGAATACTTTATGAGCTATTAATTCTGGGAGAGGGGGGTATGGGGGTGGGAGCAGTTCAGATGGTTACAGTTTGCTACAATGTTTATAATCTGAATTTTATCTAACAAGGAAAATGCACATGTCAAATCTCCTTTGCTTATTCAATCTGCACTATTCTACAAAAAAATATCCTTGTTTCTGATTTGTGCAAATCTTTGTTCTGGGGGAAAATTAAGAATATTACGTATAAATTGTTTCAGGGAATTGTCTTATTATTGGATATTGATGTGAAGCACAATTCCTCTCTCTGTTTGTTACATCATGGTGATTCCTAGTTGGATTTGCACAAATCAGAAACAAGGATATTTTTTTGTAGAATAGAGCAGATTGAATAAGCAAAGGAGATTTGACATGTGCATTTTCCTTGTCTTCTCAGTGTATGATCAGAACCCGTTTTCTTCAGCTCTTCATATACAGATTCAACTTTATAGAATCTTTTGTTTGGCCTTCCTCTTCATGTGAACAAAATATTTGTTTATTATTTTGAGTATCTCCCATAAATCGATTACAAAAAATTTATATTTCTGTCATGTTGCTGATTTATAGGAGTGGCTATAAAAAGAATTAATTTTCGGGGTGAAATTGGATGTGACATTTAAAAACAACCCATAGGCATGAATTTGAAGTCTTTTGAATTGTATTCAGTCGTTACCTTGCTTTGAGAAATTGCATTGTAGATGTTGATGCTCTTCTACTGTAGAAATCTAGGTTAATTAGTAATCCTTAGTCAAGCCCTACTTTTATTAATCTTTCTTTCCGATATTCCTTGGCAGAAGTAGTTGAACTTAGAAGCGCTTTTCCTACTGTTGCATTAAACAGTTTTTGTCATGGCTGCTTGCGAATGCTTGATCATTGCCTTCTTGTCCTTCTCTTAAAGCAAGACTTTTTATCTAGTGGCTTTCGTTAGAAAGACTTCTATATTACAGGATGTTTTACTCTACAAGAGTAACTATTTCTGTGCTTGTAGGCCTACTGTGTCCTCAGTCAGTTCGTTGTTCTGCTTTGTTCTTTAAATTTGCTTTTCTCTTAGGGTTATCCTCTTTCCTCTTGCATCACTTGAGAATTTTTATTTTCTTTGTGAATGAAATGAGATTCCTGTATGAAGATGAGTCATGTCTTCACTTTTTATGCTGTTATTGAGAGACTTTTTAAATTGATTTATTCTGACTGACGCATTCAAGAATGAACTTTTGGCACATTCATTGTGACAGAAGAGTTGGTTTTCATTCTTTTCTTCCCTCACAAATAATGAATAGAATGAACAAGGTAAATTTTCATTTACAAAAATATCTGTAAACACAGCATTTTTTTCCCATGGAGCACAAACCTTCCATCTTTATATAGCTTCATTCATTAATGCTTCATAATTCATTTGTATAGTAATCACCTCATGATATATTATGTTTTTAACATCAAAAACAGGTTCGTCATAATGCCATTTTTCGTATTAATCACCATCCCTTGATACAATTTGGTTTATAACATCAGGAACTGGTTTGTCGTAATGAGACATTTTTAATCTCAGGGATCGGTGTGTTACATTAAATACATTATATTATTAACATCAAACTAAAATTTCTTAACAGGAGGAATTGGAAGCTGGTACCTCATTCTGTTTTGCCTTAATTATTTTACTTCATTCTTGGGTCGGATCTATGTCCAGTTCTTGCTCACTCACTCACTGTGAAAATAATTCTGGTCATTGACGTTAGAGACCAGATTTTACATTATTATGTTAATTATGTATTTGTTTAAGTCATTGGATTCCTGGAAACGAAATGTAAATTACATTTTATATTTAGTTGCTTTCATGTTTTAAAATAAGGTCATCATAGCTTCCTGATCCCCATTCATACACCCTTGAATATTCTCGATCCCATAACCTTTCTACTCCCCCAACACACTGAAAACAATAAAAGAACATAATGTCTGCACACAATCGTACCTGCACAAAGAGAGAGAGATAGAGAGAGAGAGAGAGAGATAGAGAGAGAGAGAGAGAGAGAGAGAGAGAGAGAGAGTAAAATGGTATTTTTTTTTTCTCAAAAATAGAGTTAGACATTTGAAACTACTTTTAACAAGTTTGCACTCTTAAAAACTTCAGTTTTGACTAAGATGTACGCCATAGTGGAAATGCTTTATTTATAGAGAAATTTACGTCTGGATTATGTTGCAAAGCTTGAGGTACATTTTTTAAATTTCCTTTGTTAAAAATTGTTCTACTGCATTAGACAGTTCACTATGTTATCAAGGCCGCGATTATCAATGTAATGAAAAGTATTTTACATTGAAACTAATGGTCAAAACAATGTGTCGTATTCATTCAGTTGATTTTGTTTCTCATATATCAAAGGAACAGAATGTTGTATTCAATAATCAAAGCCAAGCTGGTAATGTTGTCTTTATTATTTTACAAAAAATACTCCGTCGTCGTAGTGGTACACAGACTTGCATGGAAATATCTGCCTGACTGCGTAGTAATAATCACATGCACTTGATTTGCACTTGCAAGGAGACCATGCAATAGAATATCAAAAAATCTTTCTGATTAACTTAACTTTTGTCCTACTGATTTATTGATCTTTTTTCTCTCCCTCACAGAATTCCAGACTGCGATGCAGCGAAGTGAGAGCCAAGGGGAGCAACCTCAGCTGAAGAAACTATCTCTGGCAACTCCTAAGTTGTCTTCCTTACCACAAGTGGCTCGAGAGAAGGAGAAAGACAAAGTGCTTGGAGAAGATGGTGAGGCTTCTAATGGGTGTTGTACTCCATAAACTCTACTGTGTTCTCTTAGGCTGTGTGTCATGATCATCAGTACTTGGGCACAGTAGCAAGTGGAGCAGTAACAGGATTTCCATCTCTGTCCATCAAAGACCATCTTTGTCAAGAATCCCCCCCATGCAGTCCACAACCTTTATCTCTATTTCCACTATTCTTTTTCACATTGTCTTAGGCCTACCTCTATTCCCTCCTCACCCTAGGGTCCAGAAGATGGTTGTTTTGCTGTGTGTTTTTAATATTAATTCTCCAGACTTACTCTGATTGGGGAAATTTGAAAAAGTAATGTTTGCCTGTGAACAGTTTTCAGGTTACGCCTTCCATGATTTCTGTGTAAAAAAATGGTGATGTTAGAATTCTGTCAAACGTCTTTTTAGGAATGTCTTTCATTCTGTAAAATTTGGGTAAAAGAATTATTACTAGATTGATTTTCAAATCCTAGGGAAGTATAGTAATTTCTAATGTAACTATGATAATTAAAGATAATTTAGATAAAGATAATTATTAAAGATCCATAACCTTTGTCCCGAGACAAAAATAAATCCTTCCTATTTTAGTAATGTTCCTAATGGGATTGCCCTTAGTTCATTAATGTTGTAATATGTCAAAAGCTGTAATACAACCGATATTTCATTCTTTTCTAAAAATTTTTGATAGTGGAGTTCGCATAGGTATATATATACTTAAATTAAAAACTGTTTCATAATCTTTACAGTGGGAGGTCTTGGAAGTGATGGGGAAGAAGAAGAAGAAGACGGAGATCTTGATCTAGACCTGTGTCTCACCCCAGATGAGGTAAGCCATTGTTATAGTACAAGTTCTAGCTGGATGAATAAACTGTCTCTATGGATAATACCAAACTGTTTAACAAAGAACGAAAAGAGCACAGCCCGCTGTCTATTATCTTAGAACTAATTTTGTTGTTTCTCTTCTTCAGTTGTTTCACATTTCTCACTGTTTGCCTAAATTCACCTTGCATTATTTTTGTTTTAAAAATGTTTGTTTTTTAAATTGTGTCTCACTTTGAATTATATTTATATGGTTGAGGGTGCTGGCATAACCGTAGGACTAGCTATTGATGCTTTTATTTCCCATGTCTATCATCTGCATCCTGAAAACAATTAAAAAAATGTTGATGTGTCTCAGTTATCCTTGAGCCACAAAGATATCTGATCACAATTAAGTTAAACTTCTAAAACAATAAACATAATATTAGTTTTAAGTTTTAAAAATATCCATGATTACAAAATAATAAATTGAAAATGTTTTCAGTTTCATGAGCATCAAGGGCTAGTCCTAAAATTATTTAAGTCGTAATTATCCTCCATGTTGGCACATTGTGTAGTTTAATCCTATAAAAGCAATTTTCACACCTTATATATTTTTGTTGTTTTTGCTTGTTAGGCTTCATATTTTGATTTATGTTTATTTTTTTAATCTCTTTTTTTGCACTCTTGCTATATATTTTACACAATGTGGAACTTGTTTAGTAAATCCTTTTATAGACTTTTACAATCATTTGTTCATTTCAGACACCTATTTAGTTATAAACGCTTTTTTTTCTGCTCTTGTTGCAGTGAAATATGTATATTTGCTAGATGTCTGGTCTTAAGATATGGAAATTATTTATGTCCCCTTCTACTTCTTCTGTAAAGAAAAAAAAGTATTTTCATCAATGTAATGCATAGATTATGATGTGTTCATTAAGTTTATCAACAACAAAAAACAAGAAACAAAACAACCTCACCTGTTATTGATGACATGCCCATGGTCTATGCTGGGGATCTCTTTAGTATGGAAAGTATTATGATAAACATGACATTTCAGTAGAAATGGCTATGAAACAACAGTTTGCTAAACATTTAAGAAAACATTTAATTGAAAACACGGACCTTGGTGGAGACGGCATTGGATTTCCAGACAGGTCGGAGAATAGCAAAAACTTATGCTTTACTTATCCTTGCCTTGATGTCTTCATCAGGTAATCAGTTAGGCACACAAATAACTGGTCAGTATGAAGGTGCCATAGTGAAAGTGAAAAGAGCTCGAGAAAATTGCCTTAGAGAAAAAGCTTTTGTGGGACTATGGTTGATGGTCTTTTCTCAGGGAGAGTTAAAGGCAAGGATGATGAGGAAAAAAGCAGTGAGGGAAAATAGCCTGAAGGAGCAAGAGAAAAACAAATCAAAACCTGACTAGAGCAAAAACAACCCAATCGACAGCCTCCTAGTTGTATTGTTTCAAGATCAAACAAATATTTAAGTAAAAAAAAACAAAAACACAAAACACAAGTAAAGATACGAAAGATGTTTCTTCCTCCCTTACCCCAAGAAAAGAAGAAAATTAAGTAAAAAAAACAAAAAAACAAAATACAAGTAAAGATATGAAAGATGTTTCTTCCTCCCTCAAGAAAAGAAAAGAGTAAATTTCGAATTCCCCAAAGATTAACAATTAGAAACCAGGACAGGCTAGGGTAATTTTATCTTCTTCTGTGTTGACCTAGGGTCATGTTAACTCCCTCCATGTTGACCTAGGGTAATGTTAACTCCCTCCATGTTGACCTAGGGTAATGTTAACTCCCTCCATGTTGAGCAAAGGTAATGTTAACTCCTTCCATGTCGACCTAGGGTAATGTTAACTCTCTCCATGTTGAGCAAAGGTAATGTTAACTCCTTCCATGTTGACCTAGGGTAATGTTAACTCCCTCCATGTTGAGCAAAGGTAATGTTAAGTCCCTCCATTTTGAACTAGGGTAATGTTAACTCCTTCTATGTTGAACTGGGGTAATGTTAACTCCTTCCATGTTGAAATAGGGTAATGTTAACTCCTTCCATGTCGACCTAGGGTAATGTTAACTCCCTCCATGTTGAGCAAAGGTAATGTTAACTCCCTCCATGTTGACCTAGGATAATGCTAGCTCCCTCCATGTTGAAGAAGATTAAACAATGTACCCTCAAGTTCAGCAAGAAACAAAAGTGCTAGTCAGTTACAGTAAAACAATAAAGCTTCCCACTTCCCAAACTCCTGTCCCCACTTCTTCAATGTAAAACCATATTAATGCACGTGCGCTCATTCATCTCAAGTTTTTTTTTCCTCATTGGGGCTTTCTTCCTCAGCTGAGACAGGTGGAGCTGGTAATTCTCTTTCTCTGGTTGACCCCATTTTGCCCCAGTGAGGGCGGGAAATAGGAGATCGGTGACCTTGTGACTAACATCCCCCGAGAGGGAGGGGGAAGGAGATAGTGATGATGCGTTAAAGTGAAAGATCATTCAGTTCTTGTTACAAGAGGTTCAGTGCCGAAGCTGAAGTTGTGACATGGTTTTGTTATACCTCTGGAATCAGACAGGCTTGTGGGTTTAAGGTTGATTGGTGGAGGGGGAGAGGGGCGATGGGGCAAACTTGTTCAGAAAAAAAAAACAGGAAATGATTGAAGTCAAGAAATCGTAATTTTTTTCCTTTTCCTTTTTTTTAATGGTACAAAGTGTGATTGAAAGTTTTAGGTGGAATAGTTTAAAATTTGCTTTTTCTTAAAAATTTCCAGTCTCAAGTGGTAATCCTGTATGCTGTTGACTTTACTTATGGTCTTTAAAAATACTAAAAGTAGATGAAAATGAGAAGGACGATGGTCACAAGAATAAGAGAACCTGTTTCCCGCCCCCACCCATCTCCAAGACTTTTGTGCTGCATTCTGTCAGTGACAGTCACCTTTTGTGCTCTCACTTTGTTGCTTTTATTCTGCCTCCAAGCATATACCTACCTGTGCCACGTACTTCCTGCTAGTCGTGTGTGAATTTATTCTAATGTCATCTTGTCTTGATTGCTGCAGAATGATCACACGTAACACCTGTATCTCTTCATTCTCTTGAACACACTCATGAACAGAACACAGAATTTGTTGCAGTAATGTCTTGTCCGAGCACTCATTTGTTTTGTTGTTTGAGAACATAATATTGTTTTTGCTGCACTGTGCTCCATTAGAGTTCATCTCTGAAATCCATTTTTTTTCCTTTTCGCAGAAGAGTACCCTTTGGTAGTTTTGATTCTTTTTATTGAAAAATTTGAATTGTGATGAAAACTAGTGATGACATTATGTATGACTGTCACGAAATGACAAGAAAATTAAAGTGTTAAATGCTTGAGCAAACTTCCTATATTGTGAGCCAATCAGCTTCAAATTAGTACAATACAACATGTAACCTACCGTGGAAGAATTTTTTTTCTTTTTCTTCTTTTTTCAACTTGATTATCTCTGATCACGTGACTAAAGTTGTATGTTACAGCTACTACTGGTAGCCATGGGCTGTGTGGGTGGCTTGTGTTTGAGAAAAACTTTCAGATCTAGCCATAAATATATATATATCATCGGTATATATTTTAAGAAATATGTATATCATAGTATAATATAAGAAATAGATCATAGGTACATGTATATAAGAAATATATATATGTTAGCTCTCCTCGGTGTACAACTAGTATTCTGAGGTCTCATTTAAAAAGTGGGCTCTATTTCCGTTCTCTGGCATGTACGAAAAAATGATGCACAGTAGAGGAATAAATAAACAATGAAATAAAGTTTAATGTTTGATTAGATCTGTTCTTGTAACTGTTCTTCACTTCAACCTTCACCTTGTCTTTTTCACAGGCTTTCTCTTTCTCTTCCTTAAATTCGCTTTGTAATAGACTCCTGTTTACTTAACATTTTGTGTCTTCTCTTTGAATATTTTGCATCACTTTTGCTGATTCAAATTATTGAAAGTAATTCTCTCATACTTCTCTACTGCCGAATGCATTTTTAAACACTAGTAGGACCTGGCTGATGGCGTGAAGTTTCTTGTGGATCTTGTATGTTTTGACATGGCCACTCACTCGATGCCAGCTTGATTGCAAAACACATTCTAACTCATTGAAGTGTGCTTGGGTTGTTCTGAATGATCACTTGTAACTCACAAAGTTGTTTTACAATAATGTAGTCTGAATGGTAGCCTTCAGCCTTCTGTCGCAATTATCTTTTAATTTACCATGATCTGTCCCGGTCCTTCATCACAGACTCATCACTTAGTGTTCTGGCAAATTAACCATTGTAACAGTGGTCTTAATTGTAATTATGGTTACTGTTTCTTTGTCGTCGTTGTTTGCAGTAACTTGTGAATGACTGTAGGTGATAACAATCAATTATAAACAGTACTGATCCAGGTTGATGTGTGTGTTGACAGTGATGTCAAAATGTTTGTTTTGAGGGTGGGGGAAGACTTAGTTAGGAATGGAGATACGTGTAAATATGTTGAACTGTGTGTGCTGCGTGCATGCATCTTAACGCTGTTGTCGAATCAGTATGAAATAAATTTATATTGTGGAAAATAAAATGTTCACATCTTATATAGATCTATGTTTTTTTTTCATCACACATTGAAATACGTTAGAAATCATTTTTAAAGTAAGGGCACAAATGAATCTGATTCATTCATTCATTTGTTTTTCATTTGTATGTTTGTTAATTAAATAATTAATTAACGTGCAAAGTTTTTGAGTTATATTGATTCATTTTTTTAAAACCCTTTTTTATGGTAATAAAATATTTCTGCGTATTAAAAACCATTCTTGTTATATTAGTGAAATACTTTCTTGCGGGTAAAACTTGCTCTTATGTAGGCCTACATTTATTGAGTGAGACCCCTTCTAGATCAAATAAATTTTGCCCTGAAGTGCTACAGACTGATTCTGTGAAAGATGAAAAGAGCCAAACAATGACAAAGAACTCTAGTCTGGTTTAAAATGTTGTTTATGTTGCTATATTCAAACTGATTTCATACTTGGACATATGTTGCTATATTCAAACTGATTTCACACTTGGACAGTGTGCATTCTGTCAGCACGTCAAAAAAGTGAAGCGAACTTTCTTTACCCAAGGTGCATCCCTCCCTGAAATGTTTCATCTGAAACATGGGGAATGCTCACTTTTTTTGGTATGATTGGCAACATCTTGAAAAGCATAGATAAAACTTGATACAAAAAGGGGTATTTGTTCTTTCTCATGTTCTATGTTAATAGTGTTAAATGCTTTATGAGAGCAAATCCTTTTTTCTTTCGATAAAACTGAGTGTATGATAAAATCATTTACCTCTTGTAACCCAAATTCTTGATTTTTATGTGCCTCGGCTTCCATTGCCTGTCATATACATCCGTTAAAGCTGAATTCCTGTACGGTTTTGAATGTATTGTTTCAAATGGAAGCTCACTGTGATCTCGTTTGTGATTTCATTTCTTGTGCAGAATTTGATGCAGCATATTTATGGTATGTTGACCACAGAACACCTATTACTGAAGTCAAAGTTGAACAGAGAATTGATGGAAATGTCTCTCAGGAAGAGCAAAATATTTTGAACACATGCACAAGTCTAAGTAAACTTATTCTGCTCCCCTGTATTTTTTTTCATTATTTATACAATATTCCTCAGTATCTATCTCATATTCTAAACGTCACTTCATTATTCATGCTAGTGAAATATTAGTAGAGACAGTGATAAATAAGTAAAAAATATAAATCTCTATATGCAGTACACTCTGTTGCCAATGTAGGCCTACCTTGAACAGGTTCAGTATGAAGTTTCACTCCCTGAGGCATTTACATACGCACTTTCACATTTCTGTATTCTTACTTTCACATTATATGTGTGTGTACTCTTTGTTCTCACATATCTGAACAATTGCATTCACAAGTTCAATCACTTTTCATATTTGAATTGAGCTAAAATATATTTTAAATCCAGTCACTGCATTGTTGACAGTTTATTAAGTGCTGCTTTGTAAATATGTTTTGCTAAAAAATGTTATAAAAATGTTAATCAACTGGTTCGTTTTTGTATGAAAATATTGCTTTGAAAGTTTGAATAACATTTTTTAAGTCAAATTCAGTAGAAACTGATTAACGTAAGAAGGTGTCAAACCAAGCATCAGAAATTGGTTGTTTTAGAATGTTTGTACCCTTTGTCTTGTTATAAAAATTCTTCATGACTTGTAATAACGTAGTTACTGTCTGTGAAGACAAAAAATAGCATACAAAAAGGCAAAGGGTGGAGTAGTGATGTACAGATTTATTCGAGCTGTTTAATAGTGCCTGAAAAGAAGTTTCAAATGAAATGATTTAGCTTTTTTTCACCTTAGAAAAATGTCAATTCACAACGCCCTGTTGACTCTAATTATACAGGAAACTAGAAACATACAACTGCCAGTTTACCTGAAGGGCATGTTAATATAATATGTTCAATAATACATAATTTTTTAAGTGTTATGCTAGTCTGCTCCTCACCCCTTTAAAGCCATAATTTAGAAAAAAGAAAGCTCCAGCTTTGAAGTTAAAAGCAACATACATATTATAACAAATGCATTTAAATTTTTCACCTGTACACATATACGATATATATTACTTATATAATAACATGTACTTAAAGCTTTCACCTGTACTCATAATAATATATGATACATATTATTTGTGTGTACTCTCCCTGACAGAACCTCCAGGACACCAACCAGTACGTGAAGAGTGAGCTGGACTCGCTGGAACATGAGCAGCTGCAGATTGACACAGAGGCTTCCAGGCTGGAGGCCAGGCTCAGGAAGGTCATGGAGAAAGGTGAGCTCTGAAGGTCATGGAGGAAGGTGAGGGGTGAAGGTGAAGGGATAAAGGTCATGGAGTGGTGAGGGAATATGAAAGTCATGGACACAGTTCAACGATGAAGGTCATGGAGAAGGGAGGGAACAGAGATGAAAAGGTGGGGGAGAATGGTTAGGGGAAAGATATGATAATGATGATGATGATGATGATGATGATGATGATGATGATGATGATGATGATGATGATGATGATGATGATGA
>JBDFRD010261198.1:0-10981 GCA_039654405.1 Bullina lineata
TTTGTCATGGTGTGTTGTTTGGACAAGTGTTTATGTTTGTCATGGTGTGTTGTTTGGACAAGTGTTTGTCATGGTGTTTTGTTTGGACAAGTGTTCTCATGGTGTGTTGTTTGGACAAGTGTTCTCATGGTGTGTTGTTTGGACAAGTGTTCTCATGGTGTGTTGTTTGGACAAGTGTTTGTCATGGTGTGTTGTTTGGACAAGTGTTCTCATGGTGTGTTGTTTGGACAAGTGTTTCTCATGGTGTGTTGTTTGGACAAGTGTTTCTCATGGTGTGTTGTTTGGACAAATGTTTATACATGTACATGTAAAATCTTACAAATGTATGTTTTTCATGGTGTTTTATTGGGCAAATGTTTTGTTTCTAATGGTGTGTTGTTTGGACAAGTGTTTGTCAATGTGTGTTCTTTGGGCAAGTGTTTGTCAAGGTCTGTAATTTGGGTCAGTATTTGTGTTGTTTGGGCAAAAATATGTGTTGTTCGGCCAGTGCTTCTCGTGGTGGGTTGTTTGTTGGGCAAGTGTTTGTCATGTGCGTTGTTTGGGCAAGTACATTCAAGACACAACGCGTTTTAATAAATGGGCAAGTGTTGGTCAAGGTTTGTTTGGGCAAACAGATCACTACATGTACAATGTATTACTTAGCCTATGTTTCTCAGTCAATGTTGTTTAGGGCGGCCAATGTTTGTAAGCGCGGGCTGTTTGTGCTAGTGTTTGTCAAGGTGTGTTGTTTGGGCAAAAATACATGATGTATATCTCTCAATACCGGTACTCAATGTCAATGACTCTAATTCTAATGCATTGCTTCGGCCAGTGTTTCTCAGGGTGGTTATTTGGGTTAGTGTTTCTCAAGATGCGTTGTTGTTTAGGACCAGTGTTTCTCAAGATGCGTTGTTGTTTAGGTTAGGACCAGTGTTTCTCAAGATGCGTTGTTTAGGACCAGTGTTTCTCAAGATGCGTTGTTGTTTAGGACCAGTGTTTCTCAAGATGCGTTGTTGTTTAGTTTAGGACCAGTGTTTCTCAAGATGCGTTGTTGTTTAGGACCAGTGTTTCTCAAGATGCGTTGTTTAGGACCAATGTTTCTCAAGATGCGTTCTTGTTTACTAGTTTAGGACCAGTGTTTCTCAAGATGCGTTCTTGTTTACTAGTTTAGGACCAGTGTTTCTCAAGATGCGTTGTTGTTTAGGACCAGTGTTTCTCAAGATGTGTTGTTTAGGACCGGTGTTTCTCAAGATGCGTTGTTTAGGACTAGTGTTGCTCAAGATGCGTTGTTTAGGACCAGTGTTTCTCAAGATGCGTTGTTTTGACCAGTGTTTCTCAAGATGCGTTGTTTAGTTTAATTGAAACAGTGTTTGTCAAGATGCGTTCTTTGGACAAGTGTTTGTTATGGTGTGTTGTGTTGCAATGGGGTTTGCTCTCTATACATCATGTACATTGCAGTCCAATGCAACACGCATTCGTCGAACTCCGTGTGGCGGAGTGCGTTCAAATTCTTTGGGCAAGTGTTCCTCAAGGTCAACTCAAACTCAAAGAGTTGTTTTGGAAATCGTTTTTGTGGCTGGGTTGTTCGGGCCAGCGTTTCTGAAGTTTCTCAATATCGTACTCGTACCATCGGGTAGGGCCTACTCAAATCAATACAACTACACATGATGTATGCGTTGTTTGGGCCACTCCTTTTCAAGGTCGCTTGTTTGGACCAGTATTTCTCACGGTCACTAGTCTGGGCCAGAGTTTCACAAAGTAAGTTGTTTCATGCTTGGGCCATTGTTTCTCATAAAGTGTGTCGCTTGGATCTGTAATGTATTTTTCAAGGAGGGACTTACTACTCTATGTGTGTGTTTGATCTCAAGGTGGGTTATTTGGACTGGTGTTTTTAGCCATTGGCTCTCATGAAGAACTTCTGACCGTTCTCAGGAAGCGCAAGCTGCGATGGTATGGCCACGTGTCGCGGTCAGAGTCAGAAGGCCTTTCTAAAACTATCTTGCAAGGAAGCTTTCGAGTACCGGGGTACTTCGAGGAGGACGAAGGAAATGCAGACAGAAAAAAGATGGGAGGATAACATCCAAGAATGGACCGGCCTGAGCTTCAGCGACTCCCAGAGAGCCACGGAAGACCGGGACAGATGGAAGGGAATTGTTGTGCAGTCATCAGTGGTGCCCCAACGACCAGTTACGGGATCGGTGATCGGATTACTTTTACATTTAAAGAGAGTGAGTTCGTTGACACTGGGATTTAAAATCCGGAGAGGCAACAGTTTTTTTTCCCCATTTGACCACTCTGTCCTTAATGGTAATACCGCCAGGGTGCAATGACCGCGGTATAAAAATGTGCCCTCGTTTATTATTGCACCAGTCGAGTTCACTCGTGTTGCCAGTTTTTGTCATTCCTCAAACACTCTTGTTGTAATGCCTTCGTGGCGATGCTGACTGACACGTATATCGAGTGCCACGTCAGTCTCACTGGCCACGTCACGTCTACGTCCTTGCCACGTGGTATGAAACAATGTGGCCAAATGAGACACTTATGGAAGCGAAGCTGCTTTATAACGGTCTGAAGGTCTCCAAGGCACTGGGATTCTCATGAGGGCAATCAACATCAAACTGTATTTAGCAATCGACCATGACCTACAAACAATTCACTAACTTTATTTTCCCAAGTCTCCGGAAACTGAAAACAATTGAAACGGTTAAATATGTGTCGTTTTATTATTTGGTAAGAATTTTTCAACAACCACACCATTCCACATAGAAAGATTTGTCATGGCTTCTAAGATTATAGAGCCGTAGTTTATCCCTGTTCCTTTCACGAGAAGCAGAATAGATGATACTTTATCATACTTTATAACAGGACAGCAGTGGCAATAAGTTTACGTCCTACTAGAATAATGTTATGCCAGCAGCCCATTTCGCACCTGGTTGGGGAGAGACACAATTTTCCTTTCCCGACACATGTGCGATTTGGGTACCGGCATATTCTGCTGGGGAAGTAAGCCTACGACAGACTAGCATCCTGTCTAGGAGATAAAGTAAAAATCATCTGTTCCGCTTCACGCTGCAGAAACCGGGATAAGCTCCGGCTCTATGGGCCTCATTGGCCTTGAAGGAACTTTACTTTTTTACTATTAATATTAACCATTAGAGCCCAAAACCCTCAATTTCTACTTAACACTCAGTGACCCGTAAAGATTTGTTTGTTTTTTTTACATAGTCTTAGGACTTATCCCCACAAGTGTCACACTATCTTCTCACCATTTCTATTTTTGCATACTTTCACTGAATAATTAGAAACATTTTTCACTTCAGCTGATTATAAGAACATCAACTGGCACTGGGAAAGACCGTCCAAACCAACTAGCCGCGTCCACGATGATTTTGTCCCCTATAACAACGAAATCATGATGAAGGATGTACAGCGCTCCATGCCACACAACAAGGGTTACCGCGGGGACTGGGCCTACCCCAAGCCCTTTCCACAAGAAGTTCCAACGCCGAAGTGGGGCTTGTACAATCCCCCTCATTACCAGGAACCTGCCAGGCTCAACCACTTTCCTCCTATCCGTTATGATGGACTACAGCCAAGGATGCAGTAAAAATTGTGTCAGTTTCTATGTTGTCACTGTATAAATGTTGTTCTCTATACTTATGCTTCAGTAGGGCTGGTGGAACAGGGTGAGCAGTGTAGTTACACAGTTGTTTCTCGGTGTTATTTAAGGGGCTTCAAAATCAACTTCTGTGTTTTCTGTGATGGTCTTAACCCTTTCACTGCTACATATTCCCTCCCACCCTCCCACCCAACTTTTTCTCTTTGTTCTAAGAATCTAAGAACAATTTCTGAAGTGCAGTAACTACAAACTCAGAAATAAAAAAGCGATTGTTTGTTATAGATACTGAGTGATTTACTATTACAATGTATTAGACTGCTGACAAGAGATATGTACTCTCTTTACTAGAGTGTTCCTACATCAAGCAATGAATGAGTGATGTGATTTCTCACACATACACCCTGCACAAGCTGTCGATTTTCAGACGTAGGAACAGCGTCAACAGCAGGGGTGTAGGTCATTCTACTTTTCTAAGAATTCGTCCTTTGTTTGTGTGTTGTTGTTTTTTTCCTCTGCTTGGAATGGTTGGTGGGTGTCACTGTAAAAGCTTGTCTGGATCAGATGTTCCACAAGCCCTGACACAGTGAGAAGTAGATATTTCTCTTTGTTTAAGACGGAAAACATGTCAGATAGAAGAATAGAACTGTGCTTTAAATTGTGTCAGTACAATAGAAATCAATCTTTCAGTAGGGTAATCCTTTCTTTTCAGGATCTTTATACAGGAAGGACAAAAAAGTCAAAAGAGGGAGAATGGGGGTGGGAATTTGGTTTTCTCATCTAAGTTTGAAAAAAACATGTTTGCTTGTTTTTTTGTATGTTTGTAAATAAGTGTGGCCATCTTCTTATGAACTGTGATACATTTATAAAGCAATGCACATTCTAAGCTTTCACTAATGAAAGTTTATCAGAGTGGGCCTTTGTGATGACAGATGACATCCTATAAATCAGAAAAGAAAATAACATGAATTATTTGATTATGGTCTCATTTCTTTATTATCAAGATAAAAAAAAAAGAGAACCACATAATTAGTGATGGCCTAAATGAAATGACTTGCAGTAATAAAGACTTCTTTTACTATTGTCATTGCCCTAGTGAAGTAAGAAACACTTTTCTGCACTGAAGGATGAATTTTCAAAAAATGAAAAAAGTCATTTGTACTGGGAATAAGACCTGGGTCACAGTTGAATCCCTTGAAATTGAACCTACCTACCAGCTATAAATATAAATGACTGCAACAATATTGTGTGCTTGTAATTTTGAGTGAAAAATCCTAAGAACTTGTAAGTTTATAAGTTATAAATACTGCTGTTTTCGTAGATCCAAAGTTGTATGCATGATTGTGAGATATATGTTGCACTTATGATGATGCATGTTTGTTTTTTTATATTAGTTTTCCAACATAGGTTTGTAATATCTTCTAGAAATCTTCCTTACATTTTTTGCCTCTTTTAAGCAAAATTCGACGTGGCAGTTTGCACCATTCATGGTTTGATCTCATTCACCCCTGAAGGTGTAGGAGTACTCTTGAATCAAAGATTCAAATAGGGAATGAAATTTGAACAAATATGAACATCATTGCTCCTTGCCAAGAAAAGCTGACAAAAATGAGGCCTTGAAAAAATGAAGATTCTAGATATCTAGCTTGATTATGATTTCTAAATATTTCTATTTTGAAAATCACCAAAATTTTGTTTGTATTTTCAGATGGGTTAGAAGAATAATGCTGCAACTGATAATTTTCTCTAACTTCTTTCTCATCTTCTATATATGAAAAATTGATTTGAACTCAAGTGTATAACAGTTCCGAACCCTTGGAGTGGTTTATAATTCTCATGTTTCTCCTTCTACTCTTAAGTTTGCTTGTAGTAAGGCAAGATTTTGAATCATGTCAGGACCGTTTGGTCCATGTAATTACCTCTGCTGAATGATTTAAAAGATGCACTCTCCTGAAATAAAAGTTGTCTATTCTAATTAATGAGATGCGTTTTTTCATTTTAATGTTACACGTTTTACACGCAAATTTGTCTTTTTTTTTTCAGAGATAAAAATTCTGCTTTAGGTTTAGCAATTTACAACAGTTCAACAATTTAAGGAAGAGCTAACCGTATCATACATTAAACTGTAAAAGAACACATTTTTTCAACCCACACAGTCAAGCCTTTTTCAGTCCCTCCTTGTATTGTTCTGATACTTCGGGGTAAGAAAATAATGAAACCATCAAAGCTGTAAACACAGCGTTTGAAAACAGAATGTTTGAACATTCGAAGGCAGAGAATGCTATGAAACAATTGCAGGAAATGATTTGTCTGATATTGTGGGTAGGACAATAAGACATCCTGAGATTTAGGAGTATGGTTTGTTCATGATATATAATCAGGCCAATTTGTCTCTCTTGAAATCCATGAGATCTCCTAGTCTATCTGAGAGCTATTTCTAGGCAAGGCTGTTGCATTATTAATAGCCACAAGGCAGAATTTCATGGATACTTAACACATCAAAATATATTCTTTGTGCATCATTTCAGCCTGCACTTAATGTCCATTATATTCCAAGCTTATATACGGCGCGGTGGACGAATGGTTAGAGTGTTGGACTCCTAATCCAAGGGTCCAGGGTTAAAATCTGTGAGGTGACTGTGTTGTGTCTTTGGGAAAGACCCTTTACACCATTTCTCCTTTCCCCACCCAGGTGCGAATTGGGTACCCGCATATTCTGCAGGAGAAGTAAATCTACGACAGATTAGCGTCCTGTCTAGGAGATGATGTAAAAAACATCTGTTCTGCTTAATGCTACCGAAACCGGGATAAGCCCTGGCTCTATGGGCCTCATTGGCCTTGAAGGAACTTTGTATTCCAAGCTGAGAAGAAGCGGAGAAGCCACAAGAGAACAAGCCTAGATGACATCTCTCTACTTGTAGGCTTACTGTTGCAGAGACTTTCATGCTCTTCTAAACTCAGTCAGCATTGATGGACAGAAGCTTACTGCAAGACGAAAAAAAAGAAACAGTTTTGCAACTGATAGGAGCCATTTGTCAACGTCCTGAACAATAGAAAGTTTTAACTATATTTGCATACATAACTTAATATTTTCACACACATAATGTACAATTATGTTTTTATTGAGCACATTTTTTAATAGACAGAACACCAGAAAAAAATCAAACAAGAGTTTCTGATCCACATTTCTCCATTTTAATGCCCAACTGCATGGAACAGTACATCCCAACCTCACAAATTTCAAAGACAATTTTAACAAGCAAAATAAAAACCTCACCAAGCTCTAGCGCTTAAGCTTTCCTTGATCATATTCATATTATGCGAAATAAAAAAGAGTAAAAGAATAAACCCCACTTAGGACTTTGACGAAAGAAAGCTTTCAAAGTACCGCACAGATCCTGAACCAAGTACAACCAAAGAATTCCCCCTCAACACAAAATTACATTTTGTATGGAGTCCTGTTTTATCACTAAATGAAATAAAGTTAATATTTAAATATGCCAAGGGCCACAATCTGAAAGTAACTTGTCATAAAAAAGAAGAAAAAACCTTGAGAAGCCCACGAGAGACGAAATCATTAGCGAGTCTAACTAAAAAAAAAAAAAAAATCCTGTGGCAAAGATACAAGGTTGTGGCCCTTGACTGAATATACTTTTTCCTTTTTTTTTTAAATTTCAGAATACTAAAACAGATGCGAGCATGGGTAAGTCACTGAAAGATCTTGAGCGAATATAGTTTTTACTGTCTTACAATACAGTATAGCCCGGTCAGGTTTTGTTATCATTCATACACAATGTTATATATACATAACACAGCAATGCTGTGTAGGGAGCAAGAGCACAGTGAGGATGACTTTATGACAACCACTAACTACAAATCTACTGCACTACTGGAGCACATAGCATAGTCAGGGCTAGTGACTAATACTAATAATGTAGGAAAGAGGACGACACCATAAATATATGTCATAACCAGTTCATCGTGGGAAAATGCACAAAAGCTACAGATGCTTTATTATTCGTGTTAGACTAGAAGTTCTAATAGAACTTGAATACAGCTCCATATTCAACTCACACAGAACAGAACCTCAGCGGTTTGAAAATTGTTCATGAAAGGCCTCATCAAATAAAATCTTACTTCCAAAGGCTGACAAATCATTAAAAAAATAATGGGAAACATAATTATCACGTGACTATGAATGATTTAGCAAAGACCAGTTGCTTTGTCTTTGTTACATATCTGACCTCAGCAAATAGGAAAATATCTTAAATACACACATGAAACTTAACAGAAACACAAAACACTAGGAAAAAATGCATTTTCATATGAATTAAAAATCTATAAAACTCTGCATACACATAATGTCTTAAGACCCACTTCCAAACATTTTGACCAAGCATTTGCTTTCTGAGAGCCAAGCACAAAATCAAAACATTAAAACAAATCTTTGAGCTGACACCATCAACTAAGAAGCACCCAGTTCGACCACCAAAAGTTAGGAGCTGAAAAGCATACTAAAAAACGTGAAGAAAAACAAAGGGATCATTCTCTTATTCACCCAGAACATCAGGGAAACACACACCACAATGCTATCTGCCAACTTCTGGGAAACAAAAAATATCAAGTTCAACCAATACAAGGTTTATCATTCTGACGAAAATTTTCTTGACATTCCTAATGCTCATTTCCGGAACCTTAATTCCCCAAATATAATAATATGGCTCTTTTCGTCTTTCACAGATGGTCGAAGCAACTATATCGCTGCTCTGCCTGGGCAGCCTCTTATTTAGAAACAACGCTTTGCCCAGAGGCGCTGTTCCTCTCTCGATCGTACTAGTTTTATTCCAAAGGAAAGACAATGGTCCCCAAATATAAAGGTCTTCTAAAACTGGTGTCCAAATCCAGGTCCCGAAACATTCAGAAAAGCCGGCAGGCCAATAAGTAGGAATTGTTTACAACAATGTAGATGACTAGCAGTTCTTAAGAAAGCTTACTTCCATTCAAAATTCAGAGAACATGAGTTAGAAATAATTTTCTGAGATGAATCAGAGCAGCTATACTTTCTCATCAAACTTTTGCCTATAGCAGTCTTCACAGTGTGCATCAATAATATTTACATCCAGACATCCCCAGAGTAATGAAACTTATTAACAAAGTGAGTATGTCAAATTGGAAACAATGTCAGATATACACAACACATGTAGGGTGTTGGACCGGTTTTCCTTATTGCACGTAAAGAAGTGTTGTATCCATTGAGCATTCTCTCCTTATTTTTTTTTTCTTGTCAACTTCTGGATTGACAATGCAAAGTAAATGTTTTTTTGCCAACGCTAAACTGAAAATAAAAGAGAAATGGTATTGAGACATGAAACTCATGCGAAAAAAAAAAGGATATTCCGAAAATTGTAAATAAGAAAATGGAGAATTCAGGATATTCCGGTACAAGGAATGAAGCAAGATGACATAGAATATAGCAGATTGATGATAAGAAGGAAGCAGACACACATGAGAAGAAACCAGGAAAAATGTGTTACACAGAGAAGCAGAGAAAGCTTCGGTCACATATACACAGTCATTCATTTCCCTCACAAGTACAAATCAGGAAGGTAATGTATTATTAGTCCTTTCACATTCCAGAATCACACAAGAAGCTCTTTTCATTATATTTACAAGAGTAAAATCAGGTGATTCTGACAGTACTAAGACCAAATGAGCTCAGATGGTAAATGAGAAAGAAATTAGAAAGGTTATGCATAATTATATATTTATATGTCAATGTTTGTGATAAAACTTGTGAATCAACTGTTAATAATGAATAATTGAGATTATTCTTGGAATGAAAAACAAGCAGATGACTGCAAACTGAAACAAACTTTTTGCCACAACTTTCTCACACACAATCATCAAATTTTGTAAGATCTACATTTCACAAAGTGATGAACACGGGTAGACGAGAGAGAAAAAAATCATGTAAACCGAAATCCATCTCTCATAAAGTAAAGACAACAATGAGTAAAAAAAAAAATCTGTAACCGAAATCCACCTCTCATAAAGTAAAGACAACAAAGAGTAAAAAAAAAAAAAATCTGTGATGTCAGTTGATATGAATCTCTCAAACAAAGACTGTTCACTAAGCCTTAAGTTCATGTGGACCCTGTATCTTACTTTTATTTTAAATGAAAAGCTTGCTAAACCCTGTTTAAGTGTGAACCATGTAATTTTTAACTATATACCTACTTATATACACGCAGAGAATTTTTTAAATTGGAACACACACACCAAAAAGCATTGTAGTACAAGAAAAGAGAATGGACAAAACATTGAGATACAATCTTGTAAAAAAATCCAGACCTTGTATAGAACAAGGCTTGTAAGAGTAAACTTCCTTCAACGCCCATGCAGCTGAAGCTTATCCCAGTTTCAGTAGTGTACCTCACAGATCATCTCCTTGACAGGACACTAGTCTGTCGTAGGTTTTCTGCCCTGGTACATAATTTGCACCTAGGCGGGGATAGGAAAAATACTGTAAAAAGTCTTTCTCAAGGACACACTATAGTTGTCAGGATTTGAACACAGGGCCTTTGCATTAGAAGTCCATCCAATGCTGACCATTTGGCCACTGCAACACCATGAGCAAATTAATTTAACATTAAATAAATAGCAAACAAAAACTCTAGGCTGCCATTTTATAGTTATCAGTCATATCTATAGCTATGTGCATTGAAACCTTGCACTCAAGTCATTTCATAGACTTATGAATAATGAGTGAAAAATGTGCCCCCCCCAAAAAAAAAACACAAAAAAACCCCCACAAGAATCTGTTTCTTCAAAGGCAGATTTTGTCCGACAATGGCATGTAAGCCGATGGCAGATAATCCTGCCTTTAATAAATGAATGTAGGAAAAGCTGTAGGCTTAAATTAAAGTTTCCACTTAGGTCTATGCCAGAAAGAGCAGTGGGCCTACATTTAGGCTTTCTCTGTAATGAAAAATTACTGACTTTAAATAGAGGCTGCAACTTTTATTCATGACTAAATGAATAACGGCCGATGAAATTTCAGTAATTTGTTTCCCTGCATACATTATATTTCGCTCAGTATCGATCAATAAAGATGGCGTTAGTCGCTTGGCTCAACCGAGCCCCTACCATGTTGTGAAACAAAGACTGCATTACAGGTCATAACTTCTGTTTCACCACTTCACTTTTCACCAGGTTTTCAAAAACCATTGCATGATGGTCATGACCAGTAAAAAAGTAAGTTCCTTCAAGGCCAATGAGGCCCATAGAGCCAGAGCTTATCCCCGTTTCTGTAGCATGAAGCGGAACAGATGATTTTTACTTCATCTCCTAGACAGGACGCTAGTCTGTCGTAGGCTTACTTCCCCA
>JBDFRD010261309.1:0-10980 GCA_039654405.1 Bullina lineata
AGAAGAAGAAGAAGAAGAAGAAGAAGAAGAAGAAGAAGAAGAAGAAGAAGAAGAAGAAGAAGAAGAAGAAGAGCTGAGATTCAAGAGCTAAAAATAAATCAATTATAGTTCAGCCCTAGACCCACGTACTGTTTCTAGGGTTCAGCACAAGCCGAAGCTGCTGTACACGTAACTATTCAGATGCTTATAATTTTGCGATTTAATAAAAGTAGGAATGTTTGAAAACAAAACAGAACTCTTTATTGCTGGAAAATAATTTCTGGTATGAATTTACCTTCGTTTCCGTGTAAAACAACTCGGCAGAAGAATCTGTGTTGTTACTAGAGATCTAATATTAATAGGCCCCAAAGGTAGACTCTGTTGGTATTGTGACAAGTAATGCACAGTCAATCAAAGAATGTCAAGGGCAAGCAAGTTCAAGGAACATTTGCATGGTGAGGTTTTTTTGTTTGTTTTTTATTCAGAAGGCCGAGTCCATTGAGTAGGAGTAGGGGTAGGCAGAGGGTTGAGAGCGAAGGCATTTAACTGCTTGACAGCTTAATTTGAGTTGAGACTTGAGTCAGTAGGCTACATCAAACTTTAGATCTGTCCTGCTTTATGATATAGATCTAGATCTGTACTAATGTTTGCGGAGAATAACAGAGGGTCATGTCATATCAACCTTGGGTGAGGGCGAGGAAGGTTAGAGCTAGAGTTCAATCAAAGTCAAAGAAGCAATAAAAACTAATTAAAGGCTGGGAGGGTCAAGTCACTATCAGTTGCTATACTATACTACTGCCTTCCAATATATAAACATATTTACTGCATGGGCATGTATAGTATAAAAGTATCGGCATGTTATTGATTAAAAAAAAAAATAGTTACTCACAGCCAATGCCAACACATTTTGGTCATCGTCCAAGCTGTCCATGTTCCCTGAAACAAAGGGACTAAACTTTGTTTTATTCTGTTCCCCTTAGACGAATAATGTATTTTTTATTATGTATAAAATGTGTGTTAGTAATGTAAAGTTTAGACAAGTGAAAAGTCATTATATTATATCTTTTTCATTTAAACTGTACATCTTTACAGGACTCTAACATTTTACAGTTACTAAAATAAACATGGACATGACAACCAAATTGAAAAGATTATCGTCTATTATTTCTTAAATGCCTTCATCCATAGTTTCTTCAGTAAAGATCGCCTGCCTCAAGGAGGTTACAATATAATGTAAATTGCTACCCAAAGTTGGTGGTACACAATCACAATGTAAAAATGACTCTGTAGAATTTGCTATGCAGCCATGTTGATGCAGCTGAAAAATTTTTTGTATGTACTTTTTACAATGTAAAATCTCAATCAAATCCTACAACAAGTTGTCATTTGCACAACAAAATGTGTGCACTTTATGACTGTATTTATTTGCAGTGGGAATCCTAAACGGTTCAGTAGCAATGATGTTGTCCGTATGCCTGATGATCAGCACAGAAAGAGGAAAATGACTGTATCAGAAGGTGATGACTTGGAGACTGAGAGTGAGCGCCATGTTCAAACATTGCTGAAACAACAAGTCAACACAGACATGACAATCACCGAGTATGTGCGTATGTGTTGAGAATCTATACTTATAGGCCTCCATTGGTCAGGTCTGACCATGGATAGTACACCCTATGTCTGGTGATATTTATATATATATACTTATAATGAAAAAGACTTGGTTTTCGTAGTTGTTTATTTGGCTAGATTGGTTATATTGAAAAAGAAATGTTATTGTGACAATTACTGTTTGTTTTGATATCATAATAATGACATTTCTGAAAAGAGCATGCAACAATGATTCACTCATTTATAATCTAAAAATCGAAATTAAAAAGGGAAGAATATTGCTTAAAACCTTTTTTTACATTGAAAGTGATCATTGTGAAAAGTTTATCCTGAGCACAGTAAAAAATTTTGATGAGATTGTATTTCACATGCTAATTTAACCATAGTACATTAGTCTCCCCGATGTCACAACGTAATACTGTATGATTATTATAATTTAAAACATACCGAAGGTTTGCCAAACTGTGAAATTATCACACAAACAACTGAATAAATAAAGTTCCTTCAAGGCCTTTATAAGGTTTAAAGCTAAAGCTTATCCCGTTTTCAATAACAGGAAGCGGAGCAGATGGTTCTAGATCATCTCCCAGAAAGGAAACAAGTCTGTCATAATTTTACTTTTTCAGCAGAAGATGCCAGTATCTAATCTGCACCTTGGTTGCGAGAGGAAAAATGCATGTTTAGAGTCTTTCCTAATGATGTAAAATGAATTCTAAGTCAAGACTCTGTAATGGAAGTCAAACGCTCTTTAGAACCATTTGGTCACCACATCACATACAGACACAACTGAAATATAAATCCTACTTACATTTAAAGTAACCAATAAATGTCCACACTTTTTTTTCAGGCAGTTTTCTCACCATCGTACCTTCACTCCAGCTTCAGCACATGCGCCAGAAACAGAAAAATTGACAGGACTGCACAACTATGATCACTATAAACATATTTTGGAAATGGACTCAGATGTAGAGTATCTCAGGCAATGTGGACTGAATGATGAAGAAATAGCATTTAAGCTCAAAGAGGATTTGAAGAAACAGGTAGGATTTATACAATTACATATTTATTATTATATGGTAAAAAAAAAAACTGTTTTGGAGTCAGTGTTATACATGTGTGCTTGTAGAAAGAGGAAATAAATTTTGAGGAATTTTTGATTTAATGCGAAAGTTTCTGCAAAGCATTCTAGAAGTTCTCAAAGAGGTTACGCTGACTTCAAAAGCATGAAACAACATATATGATACTACTACTAGATCTCATCTCGACATGACAATAGTCTGTTGAAGGTTTATTTCCTCAACAGAATATGTCGACACCTAAAAGAGAGAGAAAAAGTCTTTTCTAAAGATACAAATCCGGAGCCAGGATTTGAATCATAAGTCTGACAGATGAACAATGCAATTGAGTTACCACAAAGATAGAACTTGAAAGATTTTTTTCTTAAAGTTGACACTTTTTCCACTGTAAGAACTGGAATTTTCCTTATGAGGTGAATGTCACAAACAGTGGGCTTTTTTTTCTACGGTACAATCGTGATGTAACCAACTTTGACAACCTTAACTGTTAAGTCAGTTTTATAATCTCTACAAGTCATCAATGTGTTATAAATTTAGAATGGTTGAAGGAGATGAACCATGAAACTAAGAGGTTTGGGTAGTATGTAGAAAGTAACAACTGATTAATATACGAGGCAATTTCTCCATCGTTCCTGTTATGTCTTGACCTGGGCTGTGTTTGCAAAGTGATCCTAGTGATTGTATGAAGCTCATACTTTTAATGTAAGGTGTTATGGATATCATGGGACTAAATTGTGCTTGTATCCAAAAGGACTGGGATTTTATTCAACATTTCAGATAAATTAATCTGCATGTAAAAGCTGTAATGAGTCTTTGAAAATAAATAAAAGTATTGAAGCTCTGAACAATAATTTTCCTCGCATTTCACTCTTGCTGTATAGTCCAAGCAAGGTAATGAATCAATGCATGTTTTCACCAGCTTCATTAGAATCCCCATTTGGGTATATTATTATGTGCAACATTTAAGAGGGCCACCAAAATTGAAGACAAGCTGAGGCAAAAGTATGGTAGCTTGCAAATTTCTACGTTACTTCAGTTGAAAAGTAAAAGGAAGTTGATAAGTAATTGCTCTTTCCTGTCTAAATTACCTCAATCCTATTTTTTTTTTTAATTTTTTACCCTTGACCTTTGACTCAATTTAGATAAACAAAACTTTGCCAATAAAAGTTAAAAGTGAAAGTTACTTGAAAAATTGTTTATTCCTAAAACATCATTCTTATGTTTATTGTATTTCATTAACATCTCATCTGTTCTCAATATCAGTCTTTTCATGAACCTGTAAATACATTGTAATTCAATTTTTTTTCTAATTCATGGACAATAGAGTATATTGCTGGAAGTTTCCCTCATCTTAATGTATTTTGGCTCCTCAGGGCAAGTTTACAGATGTTGGAGGCTTTGGAATTGATCCTCTCACAAAACAAGGGAAACTGGAGGAAATTAAACAGAAAATACGAAACAAAGAAAAATCCTTAGAGGTACCAGACACATTCAGGGATGCTCTGGAACTCAGTAGACAAGCACAGGATCTTGAGAAGTCAGTAGCTCTGAAGCATGGAGGTCAGTCCTCTGTTCCAAAAATCATCACTGCTCAGAAAAAAGCCAACAACCATCCTGATGATCCAATCAACAAAATTCCAGAAATAATGGAATCCCTTGATCCAAAGCCAACTCGTTTACCGAGAAGAGAAAGAAGAAGAGTGCGGAAGATGAATAAAAGGGACAGCTACTACTGTCAGTTTATAGACAGTGATGAATCTGGAGAGGAGAGTAAAAGTTTAGAGGGTGAATTTGAGGTAGCCTTGACTGATAAATCAGATGCATCCAACCATGTTTTAACAAACCCAAGTCTCATTAGCTCTGATGATAAAGAACATGAAAGTAAAGATTCAAAATCTTTGATGTCGACTGCAGTCAGTCCAAGCAACTGTGGCATCTTTGATAAGTCAAGTGAAGGAGAAGCAGCAAAACTTTGCATCAACAATAATAATACAGACATCAAAACTTTGACTGAAAGTACAAGTGGCACAATTATGAAAGAAATTTCTGCACCAGGAGTTTTCTTGACAAGAGAAGATATAAGTCAAAACAGAAAGAGTTTAGACGAAATATTAGCAATGGAAAAATTCAAGGATTATGAACCTGGCATGCCCAATAAGGTGAGCTTTTATGTGGAAAAATTGGTTCTTCGCTCGAGGGGAGGGGGATCTGAAATTGTTTATCTGCTGGTGATATTTTTTTAGATGGATTGCTTCCAAAGAATGTATTGTGTGCAGATGTTCGACAAGCATATTTTCCGAACCTAATTGAAGCCCTTTGATGTTTAGGTATCACAAACTAAATTGTCTTTCAATTTTAAATAAACTTTTTTTCACATACTTGTCTTTTGACATGAATGACATTGACATTTTTATATTATAATTTTACTTGTTTGAAGCTCCTTTCACATGCATGTTAAAATATGTATCTGCTGATAAAGATAAATTTGTATGGACTTGTAATGTCCAAAAAGTTATCCAGGTAGCATGAAGCTTAACATAGATTACTAGATCTCTTAGACAAGTTACAAGTCTCTCAAAAGTTTCTCAGCATGCAGAATATTATCAAAACCAATATAGCTCCAGAAGGAGATGGAAAATCATATCTCATATGTTTTTTAAGGTTACAGTAGCCGGCTCCTGCACAGCCAGGATTGAAAGTGAAAGCACAGCTGTCTGGTTTTTAGTCCATTAATCTACATGTAATCATCTGGCCACCGAGTGATACAGTTGGAATTTATATTTTAGACCCACAATTTCATGAGTTGTATGAATTTTCTACCACCAAAATATACCCTTTTCAAACTAAGGCCTAGCTGTGAACATAGATCCAAGACTGTAGGTATAAATGATATGTTTTGTAATGTATGCATGAATAATGCTTTGTATTCTTTTTTTTTTTTTTTTGCAAGTCCTGTCTTGAGTATGTCATGTCATAAAGAGCTTATTTTCTTCATTCCTCAAGTAGAGTTATCTCCTATTTCCCAGACCGTGTTTGTGAAGAACTTGCCGAAGCAGGTATCAGAACAAGACTTGGTGGCCTTGTTTGGTTCTTACCAGCAGCTGCATCAGCCCAAGATTGTGTTCAAACTCCTCACAGGCAGGATGAAAGGGCAGGCCTTTGTAACATTTCCAGGTGAGTGATCCAGTTGTCAATAGTCATTACCACTCAAGCCCAAAGAAACGAAGTTAAAAAGAAGTTTCCTCATAACAGCATTAACAGGATTTTGTGAAGAACCTTTTTTCCGCGTTGTCTGCCTTGGGCTATGACCCAAAACTTTAAGGGGAGTTGGCAATGCCCCGCACCAAATTTTGGATTTTGTTAAACTGCAATCTTTTGTGCAAGTATTGTCTTGTAGATTTGTTAAGGGGTCGCTGATCTTGTTTTCCATTTTTTTTAATAGCCTTGTTTTGATACAATGTTGCAAGGACTCAAGTTGAGAAAGGTGTTTTTTATATGATACATGTATTTTTTTTATTTTTCTTCAAGTGAATAGACTGAAATTAGAGTTAGACCACAAAAGCATGCATGATCTTGGTGTTGGCCATGTCATCATATTATTGTTTATATCTTGCCAATTTCTTGTTCAACACAAATTTTATTCCATTTGTCCACAGATGAGTTGACAGCCCAGCGTGCCATTGATGAAGTGAACGGTTACATGCTGAGGGAAAAACCAGTGATTCTTGTATTTGGCAAAAAGAAGTCATGACAATAAAATAATTTTATTAATCCTACAAATCCTATGTGTTTTTGTCATTAATTTTAGATATATATATATATGTTTCATTTCTTATCATTTATACATGTACATGTAGAATGGTGCTTTTTTTTTTTTTTTGAAAGCTTTGAAAGAAAAAGAGAGCCAGGGCATATGGGGATGGGTACACTTGACTTGATTTCTTTCTTTAACGTCGGTTTTCCAGTCCTGTTGCTGTTAGGTCTGATATCGCCGACGGAGTGATTCCTCACTCGTTGTTGATGCAGGTAGGTAGGGCATGCTTGGTGACCCGGAGGGGTTATGGAAGTGGCTCGCTCTGGCCTTTCTTTTGGCTGGTTTTATTGGTCGTGGTGGTTTTGGATGAGTCCACCTTTTGTCGTCAGGTGGGAACGTCTGCTGCACGTCTCCGGAGTATTGCCGCGTGCATACAAACATCGTCCACCACGTTGACCTTTCCTGTTCCTCTCTCAAACCGGCTTCCATTCAGTCTCGGCTACTTTCTACAATGACAGCGACTGGGATACCACCCAACATAGCTGAAGCTCTCTACTTCTGATCGCTTCGATGCCGCCATCGAGCTCTGGTTTTTTTTACCTGTCCTCGGAATAGTTTTTCCCCGGAGTTTCCGAGCGAGGTCCTTGGAGTTTCCCTCACACGAGGTTATCCAGGAAATGCCATGATTGGATTGGACGATGTTTGTATGCACGTGGATGGGTACAGGAGTGGTGTTAGGTCATTTATGGAGGCTTGAGTTAGGGGGGGGGGGGAATTTAAGAGAAATTGACAGCCTTGAGAAGGAAGGACGAAATAAGAAAAGAAGGGGAGATAAGTGTAGTTGATCATGAGAATTTTTTTTTCCTTGTGTTCTCTTCCTTTTCTGCTGTCTATTTTTGACTCCTCAGGAAAAGAAGATGCTTCCGAATTATGTTTTTGTAATAACACAGTAGATGTATTCCATTTTTAATTGCAATACATATATAGTAAATAAGATGTTTTGACAACATACATTATGTTTTGACATGTGAGTAACATTCCTCATGGTATGCATTAAGATAATCTTGACACTATTTGCAATGTTTAATTACCGTATGTAATTTCGGTTTTCTCTCGGAACACCAGAAATTCAACAATTTTATTTTAATCGTCTCGAGCTGGCGACACAATTATTGACATTTTACCCTGGTCGAGCACGAGTGGTGAATCGGAAGTTAACCGTGCGGTTGAAGCATACCGGTTGTTATGCCTGAGACAGAGTGAGACAAGCGACGAACCCCGTCCTTATCGATCGATACTTGGCAAAAATATTCTCGAGGGGAAACAACATACTGAAATGTCATAGACCTAGTTTTTTTTAAAGACAAGGCGCAAGGTCACATCAGCCTTCATTTGAACTTGAAGACAGTAGTTTTCCATAACAGGCACAGAGGACGAGGGTTAGGAAGCCAGTGTCGCCTACAGATTGCGCCGGTGCCGACGTAGGCTTACTGGCCTGCCGCGCATCCCGGCATTCTCAATCATTACGTAAAACCAACATGTCCCAGTGCTCTTCCAAAATAATATAATAGGCATATAACATAAGCATGAGTAGAGAAGGGGAGAAGTGCACGCCATTCATTATTCCCCACCTCCTTAGCCGTAATCTTGAATCGATCATTTCTGCCTTCACCATACACACCCCCTTTGTCTTCCTTGCGTTCGAGATGGAGGCTTGTTGGCCTTTAGTACGTGCTGAAAAAAACGGCAAGCTAAAATGCAATGTATAAGTATATGTTCTCGTTCTTTAGCCTATAAACGGTGCTATCTAAGCTAACTTGCCAGTAAAAAAAAAAAGGCGGGGGGGGGGGGTACCTGAATAGAAACGCACCTGCTCCATGTCCTATGGTGTAGGCTGTGGGTGGATAAACGTTTCGGATCAGTGGCCACATCGACCGAGCCGTGAACAGCAAAGGACAAAAAGTTGTAAATGTAATGTGAATAGTCCCTGGGTAACATTTTTTTTTTCTGTAATGCGGCCCTCCACAGAGTTTTGTGCAGCCCGCGAAACCATATGCAAAATAAAAACAAATAAACAATTTTATAGTGAAACTGATTACAATGAGGTAGACAGAGAAAAAGGTGGGAGGACAACATCCAGGAATGGACAGGACTGAGCCTGGCGGAATCCCAGAGGGTGGTGGAAGACAGAGACAGATGGAGGAAAGTGATGGAAACGTCTTCACAGGTGCCCCAACGACATCTACGGAAGTCAAGGGACAAGTGAAGAAGTGAAGAAGTCGTAAGTTCTTGACATCCAAGCTCAATCTGCTCTCTAGTATATTCAGGGTTTAGGCTGCACCCCCCCCCTCCTTTTTCTTGATGACGGTCAGTTCCATACACAGCGTGTGTTGTTCCTATTGTCAGCATCTTCTCTGGAGATAAAGAAGTACACGTAGTTCAGGCTGCGAACTGGGTTCTAAGTTTCCAAACTTCTCAGCTCAGTGCAGAGTCTGTTCTCAACAAGAACTCTGGATCGATAGACTCGTCTTGTCTCCCAGGCTTTTAACATCATGACTGACTGAAGTAGGTTATTTTACGTCGGTTTTCCAGTCGTGGATGCTAACTGATATCGCCGACGGATTTTAACATCATAATTCAATTTTCCGGTTTATATCCCTGCCCTATCCGCACCCCACCGCCATAGTCACGATTACATTTTTCGGAGACGACAACGTTTCAGAAGTCACCAAGACAGACATTTCGTCCCCTCAGTTTTCAAGTGTCGTATGTCCACTTGTCACAAAATCTGAGTTAAACCCATCAAAGGCCTTCCATAGACTATTACTACATGTTTTTGTATTTTCAAGACCATCAGCTCACTTTAAGTATGAAAATTGCAAATGTATGTGTCGTATGTCCATAACAATTACTTGTACCATAATTTCTTTGAAACGCGATTTCTCAAAACTGAGTTGAATGGACATACCACAAATGTAAACTGAGGTGAAGATTTGTATAGAATATAGTTTGAAAGGTATAAATTTTAGTCGCGGTGTCTGAATGGTTAGAGCCTTGCATTTCCAATACGAGGTCTAGGGTTCGGATCCTGTCAGCGGCAGTGTCGCGACGAAAGATACCTGGCACGCATGTTTCCTCTTTCCATCCAAGTGCGAAGGTGCTACAGCACATCCTGCTGGGGAAGCAAATTACGACAGACTAGCGTCCGGCCGACAACGGAAGTGCTGGCTGGACAACACTAAAGAATGGACCAGAATGGACAGTCCTACCCTCATTCGCAAGGCTGAAGACAGAGACGGCTGGCGCAGGGTGACTGAGAGATCATCCATCATGTCTGCCCAACTACAGAAGGAGACTGAGTGAGTGAGTGAGCGTACTGGCCAGGAGATGATAATAATATATTTATATGTATTCTGTTAAAAACGAGAAAAACATCTGTCTACTTTGGCGTCCTAGGCTTCGGGACTCAATGGTGGTGCGATTTTGTTGCGGCTTGGGTAGCATTGTTTCGGCCCAAGAAGACAGTAATGTCGAGCAATGCTTTGTCTTTACTTTTTCCTGTCTTTATTTTTTCAGGATAGCTGTTTTTGATTGTATTTGCCATTTTGTTTTGGCCTTAAGAGAAAGATAAAAAGAAAAAAAACAAGAAAAAAAAACACTGGGATATGAACCATAAATCCCTTCTTTCGGTGCCAAACTCGCTATACTACACCATCTCACCGTCCCGATTAAGGCACCTGGCTATACATTTCCCTCGATCATCATCATCATTGCCCCTCAACCTTATCAGGGTATAAGCCACACACAAGGGATTTCCACTTCCTTCTGTTCTGGGATTACTTTGCCAGTTCTGACCATGTTTGTCCTGTTCGTTCCTTGTCTCTCTCTCATTTCCCTCGATACTCTTCTATACTAAAAAGTATGTGGATGCTTACAGACCACTGCGGTCTTTAAACGAAGCTCATGTCCTAGTTATAAAAATCAATAATTGCCGGAAAGGATCGCCGACACCATGAATTGCCTTATCTTCAGGCTTTCTTTGTTGGAAAACAGCGTTAAGAATTATTGATTGACTGCGACGGGGGTTAGTTTGACGAATATTAATATTGTCACAAGTTGTGTGTGATGCATTAATTTCCCCTGCCTACCTTCTTTTTTTCCTTTCTTCCTCTCCCCCCCCCCTCCCTTTCCGTCCTTCTTTCCTTACTCTCCCTCTCTTCCATCCCACGTCAACTCTCCCCTATTTTCTTCCATCCCACGTCAACTCTCCCCTATTTTCTTCCATCCTACGTCAACTCTCCCCCATTTTCTTCCATCCCACGTCAACTCTCCCCTATTTTCTTCCATTCATTCATTGTCCCTTCCTCCCTCCCTCCTTCCTTACTTTCCGACTGCCTAAAGGACTTATTTTTAACGTTCTTTACACGTCCCTATAGTAATACAAAGCCGTACTAAAACATATTTTGTTGTTGCTGGTTCTCTGCTTCTGATCTTCAAACTCCCCAAAAAAGGTGATCTGGGGAACTGTAACAACTGGAGAGGCATCACGCTTCTATCCCTCAC
>JBDFRD010261420.1:0-10980 GCA_039654405.1 Bullina lineata
TCTCTCTCTCTCTCTCTCTCTCTTTCTCTCTCTCTCTCTCTCTCTCTCTCTCTCTCTCACACACACACACACACACGAGACATTCGCGTGCGTGCACCCTCGTACACGTGTACTCACAAACGCACACATTGATCACGTGGTCACGCCACGGGTATCCCAGACCTGAGAACGCAAGCGAAACGCCAGACGCGAGAATCTGGTTCTCGATATTTCAGACTGATAAGATAATTAGATATAGACTAATGATAAGGCGTGTTTATACCTGTCTCCCTGAATTAAACAGTAAAGACTATAAAAAAAGAAGCTTACAAGAACCTCGTCACACGGATCGAGACAAACACTCCACACTTGATTGGGATTGAGGGGTGAGAAGAGGTACTGGATCTACAATACTACTAGGAGTGGAATTACGCTTCACAAAGTCTGATGTCCTACGGCTGCATAGCCTTTCATTTTTTTCCCTGACGTACCATCACATTTCCTGACGTACCATCACATTCCCTGACGTACCATCACAATTCGTAACACGTAACTTTTCCTGTGCGCACACGTTAGGTTCATTCATGCCTGGATGGGCATTGCGAAGACCTTCCCCTTTGCCCCCACTTCTCTCTGTGTGTCTTTCTTCTCACTCTCTCTCACCCCTTGTTTCTCTCTCTCCTTACCCTTTTCTCTCTGTCTCTGTCTCTCTCTGTCTGTCTCTCTCACACCTTGTTTCTCTCTCTCCTTACCCCTTTCTCTCTGTCTCTCTCACCCCCACCCCTCCCTCAACGTTTTCGGGGCCCCGACGCATGACGTAACCCACGACGTAACCCCTTTGAATGACTGTGACTGCGGGCAGGCAAGAACCCCCACGGCCTCTGACTAACTCTATCAGGTGTTACAAAGCTAAGCGGCCGGGCCACGTAACCTTATGCCGTAATACAAAATCTCTCCTCACCCCCACCCCTCCAGTCCGTTCTTTCTCTTCTTGTACCCTCCTCCCTCCCCTCCTCCAATACCCTCACGGCACCCTCTTCTCCTTCCCTGTAAGGTTTATAATGCCTTTCCTGGTGTGTGCTACATTGATGGGGAAAGGGTTGTGGAGAGGAGAAGAGGAAAAAAAAGGGGGGGAGGGGGTAAAAGGAAAAAAAAGTGGAGAGGGGAGGGGGGAGTAGGGCCAGCGGTTTTATGGTAGTGGTCAGCGTTGTAAATTACCCCGGCTATCAAGCCCACGCTGGGTAGTGGTTCGTAACAACAGTCAGTTCAATGAAGGCAGTGGGAGGATATTACGTCTGAACACAGTGCTTGCGCTGGAGTCACAGGAAAGGTACAGCAAAACCCTCGACGCTTCGAGATATTCTGCTGGTAAAACGCCGGTGTTAGCCTTTGGCGTCAGCAGTACATATCGCGGATGTTTTCTCTGAAGGAAGATCCTAACTTTTTTCAGTGTATGGTACCTTGCTTTTGTGTTACGCGGGAAGTGTTCGCCGTCCGTGGCAGCAAAGACAAACTATTGGATATTATTAATTAGTGTGACTCGGCCAGCTAGAGCTAGACATATTCTAGACCTGTTTCAAGTGTGACTTCGTTTTATCAAGTTTATTCTGAGATCTGTCTGTCGGGAAGTGAAGCCTGATAAGTCTTCGAACCTTTCGACAACTTGAAAGTACCTGAACGCGAAAGAAAAAGATATCTCTGTAACGTGAAAAAAAAGAACGTGGATTAAAAGCTTGGATATTATGGTTGTAGCGCCAATCACAAAATCTTCTGGCGTCCATTTATCTGATTTGAACATGAAGCTGCCACTAAAGTTGGATACGTCATCGTTGACCTTGCAGGTTGGTTCAGTGTTGTCTGAGTGCAATCTCAGAAGTGAGTGTTCTGAAGGTCTACCAGTATTTTAGGTCTCCTTTTATATTACCTGTTCTTGTACCTATTACGCCTGATATCGCCGACGGGGCAGACCGTTTTCAATCGTTTTGCGGTCCCCGAGCTAATGGTTTTCAGAGAAGAAAATGTTGGACAGTAGCATGGGCTTTACGTCACTACACAATACTTCGACGCTCCATACTTCACGGCTCCCATGTTCGTTCTTGCACACATGATGCCTTTTGACTTTGTTGGGTTTTCCGGTTTTGGATGCTTACAGGTCTTGATATCGCCGACGACGATGCACTTTGAGAACTGTGTAACGTTTTCAATTGAATGCCCGACTTCGTTCCAGACTCTTGTCCACCTCCAAATTGATGTACCCGCAATTCCAGGCGTGGGTGGGCATTATAATAATAATACATGTACCGCACATTGGCAGGACATTTTTCATCGACCTAGGTTCTAGATTACTTTGTTAATAAGAATTTTTTTTATTCACAATACGCTGTTTAATAAGATATTGGGCTGTATTAACAATTTTAACAATGATTGAGTTGGTCCAATCAATTCCAAACAAAAAAATGATGTTAATTCACGAAGGTGAACGAGTTCTAATTAACAACAGTCTCACTCTACAGACAATACTGCTGCTTTATTTTAGTTTAATCTGAAAATGAGACTAGTTTCGACTTATAGCCTCCTACACATATCCTCCCGATTGATATTACCACTCACTGGTTTAACGTTTTGATTTCTGTGGTATACTGTTCTCAATATCCAGAGCCAATAATAATAATAATAGGAAGAAGAAGAAGAAGAAGAAGAAGAATACATATATATATAGTAATAAACTCTGAAGCCGGAAACAATTATCTCTGAAAATGAATGCCTCAATGCAGGTTAGACAATCGTATATTGACCTCACATTACAATGAACGCATGTCTATTGAATAAATGTTTGTATAATGCGAAGCACAAACCTTGAGTTCAAAGTATATTATAACAATGAAATTACATTATGTAACTGATTTGAGAATTGTGTAACAAATCAGAGGAAAAGACGTCAAGAGATCTTTATAGTGATAGGGATGTCGTAACAGCCAGTTTTAGTTCCTATTACGTCAAGGGGAACAGCCTACTGATCATATCCAATCCCCTCCAAGATAGAAGACTTGTCCGTGATATTCGATCCCTCCAAGATAGAAAACTTGTTTGTGATGTTCGAACCCCTCCAAGATGGAATACATGTACTTGTCTGTGAGTAGGATGCTTGTCTTTGATATTCGACTCCAAGATATACTGCCTGTCTGTGATATTCGACTCCAAGATATAATGCTTGTCTGTGATATTCGACTCCAAGATATATGCTTGTCTGTGATATTCGACTCCAAGATATAATGCTTGTCTGTGATATTCTATCACCTCTAAGATAGGATTGTGAGAATGTCCGATATCTATGTCGCATTTGGCTGGAGGGGAGAAAAAAAACTAATACTCATATCATCTGAAACTGTTGAAAACACAATATTTCGTCTAGTGACGTCAAGATAATATTATGTAATCCAGCTGAACAGTACCCTTCGGCTACTGCGTTACGATCTTAACACCAATTCTTTGTACGTTATTTTCTTAAATGTTTCTGGACATGATCTCTATAACGCCTCACATCATTATCATCATCATCATCATCACCATCGTCATCATCATCATCATCATCATCATCGTCATCATCATCATCAATAATAATAATATAATATGAAATCTGTACATCAAATTCCACAACTCTATCACGTAGCAAAGTGAAAGGCAAGTATTTGGCGTGTCTTTGACTTTTTTCATGCCTAGCGCATTATCTTTCGTTAACGTAAGCGTGAGGCGTCCTGATACACATCTAGATATGTTCAGATTTGGCGTTAACTCATTTTGCGTAAGTGCTTTGCTGGACGAGACGAAACGATTATAATACAAGCTGTAGGCCGTTGTTATCTAAAGGAAGTAGAAACAGCTCGCATATTCTAAAAGGGAACTCATCAGCTGTTAATTAATTGCCAGTCATAAAGAATTGGTGATAGTAATATGTAGTAGGCTACAGTCATCATGGATGGAGTGTACATGTATAATTATGATGGCCAATAGATTTGTCTGTTAGTCTTGGGGATGAAAGTAGACAACTAGTCATCAGGACAGACATTAGACTGTCAGATATCAGGACAGACATTAGACTGCCAGTCATCAGGGCAGACATTAGACTGCCAGTCATCAGGGCAGACATTAGACTGCCAGTCATCAGGGCAGACATTAGACTGACAATATTTAGAGCAGACATTAGACTGACAATAGTCAGAGCAGACATTAGACTCACAGTAGTCAGGACAGACATTAGACTGACAATAGTCAGAGCAGACATTAGACTCACAGTAGTCAGAGCAGACATTAGACTGACAATAGTCAGTGCAGACATTAGACTGACAGTAGTCAGTGCAGACATTAGACTCACAGTAGTCAGAGCAGACATTAGACTGACAATAGTCAGTGCAGACATTAGACTGACAATAGTCAGAGCAGACATTAGACTGACAATAGTCAGAGCAGACATTAAACTGACAATAGTCAGAGCAGACATTAGACTGACAATAGTCAGAGCAGACATTAGACTGACAATAGTCAGAGCAGACATTAGACTGACAGTCTTCAGGACTTGTGTAGCCAGACTTCAGCCATCAGGCATCAGGGCAGATAGTTGACATTTCGGTCCATAGATTTTTGGACTGATATGCCAGACGCGATTATTGATCAAAATCTGGACTTGTTCCGGCTCAAAAGATAATGCGCTTGTCTGTTTCTGTTGTTTTTTCAGTCATTAGGCTAATTATAGTACGGGGACCAATTACCGAACCACAGCCCCTGTCTAGCTTTTGTCGTGGTTGGCTGAAGAGGAGCGCTCCCGAAACTAGGCTTTTTAAACTCCGCTATCTTTATGCCACCAAGAACAATATCGCTCTTTGGCGTCATCGAGGAAACAAACAACATCCACATGAAACGGGGGTGGGGGTGTTGGGGTTTAGAGGTGGCGTAAGTGGGAGAGAATTATGTGGTTTCGTAACAGGATTTCCATTCTTGACGTCAACATACAGGTGATACTATTAAAAACAATATTGTTCACAGACACCTCTTAAAAAAAACAAGCTCGAATTTGACTCGTCTGTACTGTTTATAATACATGTAATTGAACATTCGAGGAAACAGGCAAACCAGGCAGCTGTTCTCCAGCAAGTATGGCTACATGCTTTTCTGTGCGCTAGGTGTGAACAATAACAGACTGCTTGCACTGTATTTTGGACGGGAAGAAAAATAACGTGAACAAACAACAAGAAGCGGGGTGATGATGATGGTGATGGTACACAGTGATGATTATGATGGTGATGATAATAATGATATTACCATTATTATTATTGTTGTTGTTTCTGTAATAATAAGTTGCATTGACCGAATTTTACGAATTTGCGCTGGTCGCTTGAGGCGTCACAGTGTTAAATTTTAGCATCGGTTGCCAGGCAGCTGTCGATCCGGGTGGCCCAGGGTGGCAAGTCCAGAATTATTGCATGAAACTTGTAATCGGATTAACAATTACGTCTTGAAGCGAGAAAGACTGTCTAGAATGACATTGTGAAAATTTGGCTATCACCATTCACTTTTCCTGCCCGCCTTTCGATGACCGAGCTGGATCGTTGCATTGAAATTTGAGTGCTGAACATTCACCGTTCATCATGAACCTGTTACACCAATGTCGGTGTGTAGGGCAGCAACAAAGCTCCTCCATTCCAGCCTGTCCTTCGCTAGCCTTATTAAGGATCCCCATGCCTGTCCAATGGACTTCATTTCACTTTCCTCTGTCCTTCTCCGTGTTGTTCTTGGCCTTCCTCTTGCTCTTTTGCCATCTGGAGTCCAGCGGAATGCTGTTCTTGAAATGGATTCTGGCTCCCTTCGCAACACAAGTCCAATCCATCTCCATTTTCTCCTTGTGACAATGGTTGCCATGCCTTCTTGTCCACATCTGTCTGATAAGTTTTTATTTGAGATCTTCTCGGGCCAAAATATTCTCAAGATCTTGCCTAGACAGGTGGTGTGAAAGGTGCAGAGTTTTCCCAAATCTGTCTCTGTTATCCTCCAGCACTCAGATCCATATAGGAGCACAGATAGGGCACAGCTCTGGTACAGTCTTATCTTAGTGCTTGTGCTGTACTGTGTAGATCTCCACACTCTTACCATGCAGAGCATTGACGATCTGTCTCAAAATTGAAATGAGCATTTTGCAAATGCTGCTTAAGTCTAAATCTACACACCTGGTTTGAATTTTCTCAGAAAGCCATAATCCAGTGTTCCGAGAATGCCACGGTGCAATGTTCCTAGAATATGTTGGTGCAATTTTCCCATAATGCATCGGTGCAGTGTTTCAATTGTACATCGGTATTCCCAGAATGCCAATCATTATTTTTTTCAAAAAGAATATTCATTGTTCTAGTTGGTGCATTAAAGGGAGACAATTTGTAGTTCATGTTATTTGCTCTGTTTATTGCATTGAAGGGAGACAACTTGCAGTGCTTGTTATTTTGCTCTGTTTAGTGCACTGAAGGGACACAACTTGTAGTGCAAATTATTTATTCTGTTTGTTGCATTGAATTGAGACAACTTGGAGTAGTTATTTTAAGTACATGTAGATCATTGTTAACAAAATGCATGAATTTCAGAGTCTGCTAAAATCAAAGTCCTGTTCCTTCATCATTCTTCAGCCTTTGTACGACAGACTTCACTTACTTGTTGTATGACAGGAGAACTGCTTTTATTTTTGCAACACAGTTTGTAGGCTTTATATGTAATGAAGTCCTGTGTTGCGTTCTTTTTAGAAGCGTTTTTATAACCCCCATCCTGCCCCAAACCCCCATTTCATTCGTCTCACTCATATGTTGCGGTGTCCAATTCTTTTCCATTTTCAGTGGAATCTTTGAGGGGGAATTGCATGCTTTATTTTCTTTTTAATTGCAATTCTTTTTTTGACTGATATGACTTTTCTTGTATGTAGATCAATCCAGCAATATAGGGAGAATATCAATGACGCATCTGTATGGTTCTAACACTGCCATAATGTTACTGTACTAATCTGACTAAGTTTCTTCAGTTTTTATGTCTCCAATTATATATGATTATTAAGATGATGTGTGTATGTGTGTGTGTGCGTGCGTACGTTCACAGTTTGGGTCCATTCTTTTCCTGTTTGAATGTCCAGTGACGACTAGAGTGAGTTTGAAGCCATTTCCGTTTTCTTTAAGCCAAACTGAGCCTGGTTTTATGTAAGAGAAGCCTCACTTAGAAAGATTATTTTTGTTCCTGTCTACAAGGCATATGTTTGCTTTTTTCACACATGCCTAGAGGGTCTCTTGTTTCCATCACAATGACAAAGGTACAACAAACTGATGCTTACGTGCTTAGGACCTTTTTTTTTTAAAACTTCTTTTATTATATTCCATAGTATTAAAATATTAACCCTTTTGGCATGTTACATCCAGTTTATCGGATTTCCTGATTTGACGCAAAAGACAATGCATACTGTATCTTTGATTTTTATATTACATCACAAAATTCCCTACGTGTTCTTCAAGTGTTCAAAACAATAGCAACATTGTTACATTGCAATAGGTGGTTAAAGGGTTAAGATGTGAGTGATAGGTCTGTTGGCGTCAGGTACGGGAGGGGGTGGGGTGGTACTGTAACTTCACATTGTTCTCAGGGGCACGGCCTTAAGCTTGTGTTCAGAAAGGTATGAAATATTGCAAGATGTAGACGAGTGTAGGCTATATTATGTTTGTCTGTGTGTGAACTGTATGCTCAACTCTTGTGATACATTCCCTGTGCTCGTGTTTCTTTGTTTCGTCGTTATTCGGTTATTTAACGTCGGTTTTCCGGTCCTGGATGCTTGCAGGTCTGACATCGCCGACGGATTTCTTTGATTTTAGAAATGATCAGTTCCTTATTTCTGTTAATACTATTATTTCTCTTGGTCATGCGGTGGCCGAATGATTAGAGTGTTGGGCTCCTAATCCAAGGGTCCAGGGTTCGAATCAGTGAGGTGACCTTGTTTTGTCCTTGGGAAAGACTCTTTACACTATTTTTCCTCTCCCCACCCAGGTGCGAAATGGGAACCAGCATATTTTGCTGTGGAAGTAAACCTAAGACAGACTACCATACTGTCTAAGAGATGAAGTAAAAATCATCTGCTCCACTTCACGCTACCGAAACCGGCTCTTTGGGCCTCATTGGCCTTGAAGGAACTTTACCAAGCCTACAGGTCTGATATCGCAGACGAATTTCTTTGATTTTAGAGAATGATCAGTTCCTTATTTCAGTTAATGCTATTATTTCTGTCAGCGTTTCTACATGTTTCTTGATTTCTATTGTTCTCACATCCAAACTCTACACGTGCCAAATCCTCACGTTGGAATCTGTAGATTCCCCACATTCCTTTTTTTTTTTTGCTCATTCTTCTCTGTATTTTCTTTTCTCTCGTACTCTCCTTCTCCCACTTTATTTTTCTTACTCTCCCACCTCCCCCTGTACTCAGCTGTCTCCCCCTTGTTATCCAGAATTTACTTACTTTACTTAGGCCAGTCGCACCAGTTGGTGCATAGATCTAGGCCATCAACGACTCCTCGCCATCGCACTCTGGTCTGAGCTGTTCTAGCTATCCCACTCCAGTTGGTCCCTAGCCTCTTCTTTATTTCTTATTCCTATCCAGAATTTAGGTGTGTACATTTATGTGATAATTCTGTCTCAAGGGAGCATGTGATTTTGTCTGCTCAAAAAAAAAAAAAAGTAACTTGTGCAAAAAATTATTTGTGCTGCGCAAAAAAATAATTGGCTTGTTCTGCGCAAAAAAATGGTTTGTGCAAAAAATTACTTGTGATGACAAACGTTCCAGAAATATCAGATTCTTTTTGCTCATGATTGCCAGTGTTTACGAGAAAGCTTACATCAGTTGATTTATTGTGCGATACGTTGTTGAGAAGTGCTCAATCCTGATTGTACATTTGTGACTCCATGCCCTTACATGTGGTTGGAACTGTAGAGTTAGAGAAAGTGCGTTGTATAGAGATTGAGAGCTAAATGTTGTATGATTGCTTAGAGATTGAACACTAGGCTCAAATGATTGCTCAGATTGAGCACTGTGACTGAATGATTGCTCAGATTGAGCACTGTGACTGAATGATTGCTCAGATTGAGCACTGTGACTGAATGGAATGATTGTTCAGAGATTGAGCTTTGTGAATTAATGATTGCTCAGAGATTGAGCCCTAGGATTGAATGTTGAGCACTAAGTGCTGAATGATTGTCAAGAGATTGAACACAAGGACTGAATCATTTCCAGAGATTGTTCACGAGGATTGAATGATTGCCTAGAGGTGTAGCCCTTGAAATTTAAATGTGAAAGTTGCAAAGCTTTTTATAGTGTGTGTGAGTATTGCTTTTCCTTGTGAAGATGTGAGAGAAAGAAGACCTTTCTTTGGTCCTGACTACAGATCAAGGAACGCTGTCTGTCATTAGTCCCAACGTAAGAATACAAAGCCTTTCCTAGGACCACAAGTAAAAAAGGAACTTCTTTCTTTGGTATAGTAATAATCAACATTTATTGTCTTTGATAAGGAACGTCATTCCAAAGCCCAGATGAAAGAGAATTAACTCATTTTTTTCCCTTTAGTCACAAGACATAACCAGGTTTCCGGTCCAACTCGCTTCTGTATTGTTTATGTTTTCTTGACAATGTTGTCAATTTCTTCACCGGAAGAAGCGTTGACTTGCTTGCGATGTCTTGAGCTACGTTGGTCTGTGTATTGTGAAAATGAAAAAAGCCCATTTTTTAAAATTGATGTAGTATGTTTTTGTGAGCTAAATTTATGTTAATTGGAAGATAGAATAATATGTTTTATATATAGTATATGTTCTGTGGCGTCAGTTTGTGATGAGAGCTGTGCTGAATGTGGCTTGCTGATGTCTCTTAGTCGTTATTCTCAGCCATTCCTTGGCTCCTGGTTCATCATGTGATTATCGGTATTCTTTTTCTTCTCTTTTTTTATTTATTCAATTTATTCAAAAATTTGTGATTTTATTATCAAGTTCTGATGATTGATATTCTAATGAATAAAGATGGTTAGCAGAATCCGGAAGCTGACAGTGTCGAGTTCTTGCTTGTCTATTTGTAAACTTGTACAAAGAGCTGTTCCGGAATATATTCACACGTTATCTTTGTTTGATCGGTGGCACAGTGATTGAATGGTTAGAGCGTAGAACTCCTAATTCATAGGTCCTGGATTCGAATCCAGCAGCGACTGTGTTGTGCCCTTGGGACAGACACTTTACACCAGTTTTCCTCTCCCCACCCAGGTGCGAATTGGGTACCGGCACATTCTGTTGGGGAAGTAAACCTACGACAGACTAGCGTCCTGTCGAGGAGATGATGTAAAAATCATCTGTTCGCTTCATGCTACCGAAACTGGGATAAGGTCCAGCTCTATGGGCCTCAAAGGCCTTGAAGGAACTTGACTATCTTTGTTTGCTATTTAGTCAAGTCATCATCGTTCTATATGTGGTCACATTATCTGTGATTTGCAATGTGGTCACGTCATCTTTGTTCTGTTGTATGGTCACGTCATCTTTGTTCTGTTGTGTGATCACGTCATCTTTGTTCTGCTGTATGGTCATGTCATCTTTGTTCTGTTGTTTGGTCATGTCATCTTTGTCCTTCTTTGTGATCATGCCATCTTTGTCCTTCTTTGTGATCGTGTCACCTTTGTTCTGTTGTGTGGTCATGTCATCTTTGTTCTGTTGTGTGGTCACGTCATCTTTGTTCTGTTGTGTGGTCACGTCATCTTTGTCCTTCTTTGTGGTCACGTCATCTTTGTCCTTCTTTGTGGTCACGTCATCTATGTCCTTCTTTGTGGTCACGTCATCTATGTCTTCATGTATGGTCACGTCATCTTTGTCTTGATGTATGGTCACGTCATCTTTGTTCTGTTCTGTGGTCATATCATCTTTGTCCTGTTCTGTGGTCATATCATCTTTGTTCTGTTCTGTGGT